>VZTH01003767.1:277003-287986 GCA_013397815.1 Aleadryas rufinucha
TTTTTTAAATTTGAGAAGATAGTATTATGGAGGGTCACCCTCCTCTCTTTCTTTCAGTTTTCCCTTTCTGCAGAAGACACCTTTCGTGTCATGTGGCAGAAATGAGTGGGTCTAGAGTACTACCCTATGCAGTTATATAAATAGTGCAGGAGTTCAGGGGGGTATCAGCCAACTGTGAATTTATGGTTGGGACCAGGACTGAAACATTAAGGCACATGTTTTCCAGGGGCAATAGGAGCCTATGCCATACAGATGTGGAAAAAGTAATTAAAAAGCAGCCTACAGTGAAGGACTGGATATGAATATACCTGTCTATGGAAACAGGGCGAACAGCAGCATCTACATGGGAGGTCTGTTTCTGTTGAGTAGATCTTGCCCTTAATATCTCTGAGACTTAAGTTTGTTTATGGGCATGATCTGATGCATGTATATTTATTGTGCCTAGCAATATTGCCTTATAAGTGGGCTTCGAAAGGCCTTGATTGAAGGTAGCAATGTTTCCTTTCTGCTTGCTTTCTCCATGTAACATGGCACTGCCTAAAATCCCTAGTTCTGATGGAAAGGTCTGAATTATTCATCAGCCAGTTAATGGCAGGTGATGAGATCTTTTCACGCTGCAGCCCTGTCACTAGGTGTTTATTGCTCTGTTTCACCAGCAGCCCCGCTATCACTATGAAGCCCGAAGAACCCCACACAGAGGCATGACATGTATCAGTAAGGATAGCTCTTTAAAGACTCTGTTTTGCCTGGGAGGTCATCTGAAGGTTATTACGAACAAATTATTTCTTCATTTCCGCTGACTGAGTAGATAGCCTTAATGATCTGTCACCTAGCAATAGGCTGCCTGTTCAAACATAAAGAATGGCATACTGATGGCTTATAACTAGATCAGTTCATTTTAGCTATTCTCTTGTCAAGCATGTTTCCAAGATACATATATTATTTACATATTCATGAGCCTTTACAGAGATTGACACCATGAGGGAGCCTGTCTGATAATGGGATACAAGTTTATACTGTGTCCTGAGGCACTTAAAGTCTATTAAGTGAATCAAATCTGTTCACTTCTGTTCTTCCTAGGTGGTGTTCTTGGCCTAAAGGAGTGGAGCTGCAATCAACATTTGTGTACAGTGCCTTACTTTTTTTCCTGTCCACCTACCTCTTCTCCATGTTGAAGTTAATTCCATTTTATAGAGAGGCATTAAGCTGAGCAAAATTACCTTTTAGAAAGTCAGAGCATCATTTTCTCATGCTACGACTGTTCAGAAATGTAGTCAATACTGTTTGTCTGCAGGCAGAGAAGATGACAGACCCCAGAAAAGTGCCTTTTTTTTTTTTTTAACTCTACTGAGATATTGATCTTTGACCCCATTTCTGGTGTGGAAATGTGGAGAAAAATAACAGTATAAGTGGGGTGGAGGATGTGGGATCAGGAAACAGAAAAGACAAGGAGAATCTTCCACAATGAAAGAGCTAAGGACTATGGATTTCTCTTGTCAATCTGAACCTCCACTATCCTGACCATGTCTCTACTAATATGTTATTAATTTTAACAGATGTGAAGTTAAAACATGTCAGCTAACATAAATAAAGCATGGCAACAGTAAAAATTGGAATGTGTCTTGGGCTACTTCTTGAGGGTAAAAGAACGGTAAAAAAACTCAAATTACATGCTGGAGGTGATGTTCTCCTTTATTTTAGAAGTTTGTATGATTTTTTTTTTTCAGATACCCCAGGATGTAAGAAAGTAGAGAAAGGATAAAAGAGATAAATTGCTATTTCCCTCCATTATTCAAAGGATGGAAGTCCTAAGAGGCAACAAGTATTGTCACTTCTCTCTATCAATTACTGGTGTGTTGCACTACATTTGGAAGAGGAAGAGATAGAAAGCTAAATAGAAACTGATATTGTAGTACATTCTTTTAATAAATTTTAGTGTTAATTCTTGTTAAAAATGGTTAGCCACACAAGGCAATAATTCTGTAAGGGTTAAACTGCAGCCTAATATGTAGTGTTAACAGTGAGACAAATAGCAAGCTGTTTATGGGAGCTTCTTCATGAGATCTCTACACAGACAAGGCTTACAAAGAGAGAAGGAAGTGTGTTGGAGAAGCCATCTAGGAGGTATTTGGGGAGATGAAAACAGTGCTAATGCTGCATGTCCCCCAAATATAAAGGAACTCTTTCACAAATGCAATCACATTTACTAAGGAAATTTCACTTTTGCACATGAATGAGGATTTTGCATGGACATGTTGATGGATATGCCCTCTGTGGAATTGCAGGTTGTAATTCTAAAGTGAAAGTAAGACGTCATTTAAGACTTGCTTGTTGTAACCAATCAAAATATGGCAAAGTCCAAAGGAAAAGAAGTCTTTGAAATATTTGAGTTGTTTGATGTGGGGTCTCTTTTTTTTTTTTGTTAAAGACTTGAACTTCTTTCTTGTTCCTTTGCCAAGTCACTTTAACTCTTGTTACCCTGCATCATATATTTTCTTTCAGAACACCAATTCTTCTCTCTTTAAAATTCTTAAACAAAGTGATGTGCTTTCAGTACCCTGATTGCTTGTGAACAACAACAAAAAATTCCTTCTACTTGTGAAGAAATTTGTATTAATTTTCCTATGAAGTGCATCTGCTTTAATGAAAAGTGGTGACAGAGAAAAGCGAGCGCAGTTAGTGAGTAGCTCAGTTAGTATGTAGTTTCTTGAAGTTTTAGAGAGTATGTATTGTTGGATGCAAAGGAGACAGAAATTTCTTTTTAATATCACCTTTTTTTTCTCTGAATATGGTACAGGCTAGAATTCACTATGAACCTTATTCCATACACTTCAAATTGTGTAGAAGATGTGATGTGCTCTCACCCCCTACTGAAGTGAGGATTTGTGCAAAGCTTTCCATGAATGTATTGAGCTCAAGCAGCTTTAGCAGAATGTGGTCTTAGTCACATCCTCTGTAGTCAGAGGATGACTGTGTTGAAAAACTGCTATAACAGTGCATATTGACAACAAGGTGTTGTAAAAGAACTTGTATTTATTTCTAATCTGATATGTAGAGGCCAAAGAAGCAGTGACTGTCTCCAATTATACCAGTTGTTTAGTATTGAAGGTGGCTGGTAAAATTTCTCTGTTTTTTCCTGAAAACATCTTTCTTTTTTCGTTTTTAAATTCTCTATTTTTAATCTTATAAAATACTATATGTCTTTTATCTTTTTGGATTAAACAGTGATTAAATACAGATTTTATGTAGCTGTCCTGAATAAATCAGGCCTTTTCAATGAGGCTTTGATCTATTTTGAAGCCTTTGAAACCTGACTTGGATGAAATGTCAATGTATTCATGGCATAATGCAGTGAGGAGCATGGAAGTTTCTATTACTATCTTTGAGAGTTTATTAGAGAAATGATGCCTAACAAGAGCCACACATTATAGAAGAATTGTTAATTTTGAAATTAGCTCTGGTAGATCTGCTTAAGGAAGTTTATAGGGGGAAAAAGTGCTCTCAAAATCATCTGAAATGAAGCCTACAGTGAAGATACAGCAGAAAGGCTGACAGGGAAATATGTTAGTTCTACCTGCTTTAATCCATTTGTTACCAGGAGGGACAAAAACTGTGCACAGATTAATGAAGTGTTTGACTCAGATATATCCTGATGAACTTGTGCCTGCTTCTCTACCCTTTGTTGCTATGGAACCACAGAGATGTGAAATTACCAAAGAACCTACACCCAGCAAGGACTTTCTCTGATACTCAATTAGAAAATAAAATGGAACATTTAGGAAATGAGGTCCCAGCTTTCTGATCACATGTAATGCATGAACGGCTGCTTTTTCTGGTGTGTACTTTGCTAATGTGTGTGGTATTGGTACATTAAGTAAACTGTTGAGTATGACAGAACATATGAAGTGAAAGTCACTCTCCCCCATGAAGCCTGACTAATCAGATGTTAAGTGGGGAAATTTTCAAGTATTTGTCTCCTCCTAGCCTGCCATCAGGACATACCCAGAGTTTCCAACAGAGCTGTTTCAGATTATAAAACAGGAATTGCATGTGCAACAAAGCTATTTCACACCAGTGTATGGGGTCCTGTTTTGGGTTTGTGTGGGCAGTATTTGATAGCTTGGGGGCTGCAGAGATGGCTTCTGTGAGTAGCTGCTGAAAGCTTCCCCCATGTCCAGGGGAGCAAATGCCATCTGGCTCCAGGATAGACCCACAATTGCTTAAGGCTGAACCAATCAGGAATGATAGTAAAACCTCTATGGTAACATATTTAAGAAGGAAAAAAAAAAGTTATTGAGCAGATGTAATTTCAGCCAGGGAACATGGAAGTGAGAACATGTCAGAGGAACAACCCTGCAGACACCAAGGTCACTGCTGAAGGAGAGACAGGAGCTGCTCCAGATGCTGGAGCTGAGATTCCTCTGCAGCCTGTGGTGCAGCCCTTGGTGAGGCAGCTGTGCCCATGGAGATCCACGGGATGCAGAGATCCACCTGAAGCCCATGGAGGAGCCCCAGGCTGGAGCAGGCTGAGAGGAGGCTGTGAATGCATGGGAAATATGTTCCGGAGAAGGGCCCTGGCAGGGACCTGCAGACTTGTGGAGAGAAGCCCATGATGGAGCAGGTTTCCTGGTAGGACTTGTGATCTCCCTGGGGGACTCACACTGGAGCAGCCTGTCCTTGAATGACTGCACCCTGTGGAAGAATAACCTGCATTGGAACAGTTCATGGACAACTGTTGCCCATGGGATGGGCTCATGTTGGAGAAGTTCATGGAGAACTGTCTCTCATGGGAGGGACCCCACCCTGGAAAAAGGGAAGGACTCTTCTCTGCCAGCAGCAGCAGGAACAACTTGTGATGAACTGACCATAACCCCCATTCCCTGTCTTCCTGTGCCACTGCAGGAAGGAGGTAGAGCTGGGAAGGAGGCAGGGGTAGGGGGAAAGTGTTTTTTAAGATTCAACTCTCATTATCCTGTCCTGATTTTGTTAGTAGTAATTTCAATTAATTTCCCTAAGCTGAGTCTGTTTTTCCAATGGATGGTGAGTGATGTCTCCTGTCCTCATCTCAATTTCTGAACCCTTCATCACATTTTCTCTCCCTTGTCCAGTTGTAGAGGGGAGTGATAGAGAGGCTTTGGTGGGTGCCTGGCATCCAGCCAGGATCAACCCACCACAGGTCCTAAGATCCAGAATCTGACTGAACATTTAGAGTCAGTGTCCTTAAAAGACACCTCTGTAATATCCTATCTATGACCATTTTTTCTCCACTACCTGTTCCTCCACAGCATGTAGGAGATTGAGAACAGCCTTACAGCTGTGCCACCCATGGGAGGCAGAATTTGAAGATCTGTTTTACCAAAGCTGTCAGTGGCTATGGGACAATTAAGTAATAGCATCATTAAACTAGGAATAATGTTTGGAAAGAAATGGGAGAACTTGTCAAATGTGGCTCAAATTCAGTATTAGGTAAGACGATGATTTATGTTTTGCTACCTATGTATTTTCTAAAGCATATATAAGGAATTTTATTATGTCCAGAATCAAAGGAATGGTCATATAGAGAAATAATATCTTTCTTAGTTATTGATTCTGTAAGGTGCAATGCATTTGCATTTTCCTGATGGCAAGTGAGAAAATGTAATGTGTGCTGAATGTTAGGATATTTCCCAGTCTTTCTGACTGAGCAATAAAATGAGTCTACTCTTGTCTGCTTGTCCTATGCTATGATTTTACACATTGTTGCCTCATTGCTAGAAATCTGAGAAAGCTTTAAAATGCAAACTTGAGGTTTGGAACTTGTAAGAAGGGTTTTCTAGCTTTTTTTGCATTCTATGATTGCAATTTATTGTATTTTACCATGATTGGCATTTCATTGTTGTAGGAATGTTAAATAATTTCTATTTTTATTTTTTACAGTTCAATTTGTTAAATGCTATTTGACACCTTTTTAATGCTTTCTGCTTTAGTGGAAAAGACCCATAAAATACAAATTATTCAAGAAAAAAAGTTTAGCCAATGTTTTCTTTTTAGGGCTGACTATAAACTAGAGGTAACAGCTTGTAAATGGTACTTTGGAAGGCAGTTTCTGCTATGATGAGATTTTCAAGCAGCAGATGGAATTCCTTGAAAAATCTTGTGTGTCTCTTGGGAGAATTTTTGTTTTGAAAATCACAGGTCTTTTTCAGTTCACTTCTGTCCACAAGACCCTACACTAGGATCTAGCCGTCGTATGGAGAGCAGAAAAACCTGTATGCCATTGTCATTTGTCAATTAAAAGACTGCATCTCTGAAATATAAAATGAGATTTGTGGGGCAGAGGAAAACTTGGCATTGTGTTTCTGGATGTCCTTTATGTATTCTGTGAGTTAGGTAGGCAGCAGAGTTGAATTTCACATCACGGATGCACCAAAACTGAGGGACACTAAGGCAGACAAAGGAGATTGATGGGGAAAGGATTCTCAGAGGATCTCATATCTGTGCTGAACACCTTCCTGAGGTGGAGGTTCTTGTGGTAGGAATGTGAATAATGGTTGGAGAGACAAAGCTGGGATTTCTACTGCTTCCCAAAGTGCAGGGAAAGCAGATGGTAAAAAAAAATTCTGTTTCAGGAAAATGTATTTTTTTATGTCTCTAGGTCAGTCTGCCTCCTCTGTCTGCCTATTTTCTCCTGGTGGAAGACACAAACTAGAAGGTGAGACAAAAACCGCATTAGGTATATAGGAGCAGGGTGTTTGGATAGTGAGACTAGATTTTCTTAGCAGTAGGTGAAAATTCTAAATGTCATTTGCTAGGTCACAAGAAGGTACATTATTGCAAATTCTCAGCTCTGCCAAACTTGAAGTTAAAACATTACAAGCGATACTCATTCAGCTTGTGAACTTGTGAAAGGCAGACTGGTGTTAATGAGACTGAGAAATTGGTGCTTTCTATAGGTAAAGTGCTTGGCAGGGAAACAAAAAAAATCCCTGCAAAGTCAGCCTGGGTCCTCAACCCAAGAATGCAGCTGTGTGAAAAAGGGTTAGTCTTCAATATGGATGCATTTATTGCATTTTGCACTAACTGAAAAGCCCTTTCCTGTCTTGCCTGCCTCAACAGTCTACCAATAGTCTACTGCAACCCATATCCCTGTGCTGGACAGGGTCAAGAATTGTATGGTTATACGGTAACCATAGTATGGCACCATATTATGTGGTAACCATCTGGGAAAATCATCTGTCCTAAAAACACCCACTTTTACTATTTTTCATCTTTCACAGTGAAAATGGCAAAGGGTACAGAATTCTGGGACATCAGGGCAGATGATTTTTAAGGTCAGCAATATCTCATGTGTAGATAGTGCTAACATCTTTGTCAAGCCCATTTTAGCTGTACAAAGATGTGACCATAACTTTTTCTGCTGTGCTTACACACTGTCATCTTTAGGGAAGGAAAAGCTGGTGAACTCCAAGATCAGAAGAGCTGAGGCATAGAACTTCAATGATTTTAAAGCAAGCTGTAATGAGACTAGGCTCTTTTCAAGCTATAATAAAAAGTGTAAAAATATCTGTGTGGCAAGCCCTTGTCATTATAACAAGTACCTGTCTACATGTATAGTTTGATAACAAAAACAGTTTTAGTGTGCATTGTCCACAGTTTTGTTTTATCTCTCTCTAGGAAAAGTATCCTAGAATTGCAATTTTAAGAAGCTTATTTAATAGTCAAACAAAGATAGACAGTCTTGGGGTTTTGTTTGTTTGTTGTTTTTTTTTTTTTGTCACAGGGTCAGTTTTTGATTTTATCAAAGGCTTTAATTTGATTTTATCTCCATTTTTTTCTCACACACAAAACCTTGAAATTCTTCAGTGTTACTGTTTCAGCTCAGTTCACAATGCACTTTGCTTATATTTTTGCTTTTTAATCTTTAAAATCATTAAAAAGAATTTTAGAATGTATTTTCTATTACACTTCCTGCTACCATCCTGATGCTTCTTAAAGACCTATTCAGAACTGAAAAGTCATCCCTTACGATACCCTGATCCTCCAGATCTTCATCTTTAACTGCTCTGGCAATTTCAGCCTTGATTTCACCAAGGCATGGTATCTTTGATCAAGGTGACAGGTACATTTCTAACTTTGAATTAGATTCTGATAACTGGAAAAAGAATGGGGATATTCTTAGGATCTGGACTATGTTCATCATTTGTCTTTTGAGAATGTAATTAAATTACTTACATATAGGAGTCGAGTAACACTGCCCTTCCCGAAGAGGGAAGGTAGTAATTTTCTTACATCTGTCAGTTACAGACAAAATAACATTTCCTCTGCTTGACTAAATAAAGCTGTATATGTATCAGCAGGAGATAGTAACTTTTGACACAGCCAAAATTCTGAGAGCGACCCTTCTTGGAGAGTTTCATGGAGAACTTATTTCTATTATTTCTATGCTTACTGTTAACTCCTTATATGTACATGAGGGCATTTAAACTCAACATGCAGTAGTACATATACACCTTTATGCTCCTTTGCATGATCTTCATGTATTGTCTTAGTTTAATGCTACCTGCTTTTCATTGGAGAGGTCAAGCAAGACTTTGGACTTCTGAGCACCACACACCTTTATGTTTTGGGAACTGATAGGTAGGAAAAATTTTCAGTCACGCTGACCATGTCCTACAGGGTCCACAGGTCTCTCAGATGACTCATTTGAACTGAGGAGCCCCTGATATTTGTATGGCACTATTTTTTAAGGCTTCCTGTAATATTTCTGATTTTTTTCTTCCAGGGGTTTACAATTTGATCCTTGGTTTATTTGTCTCACAACAGAGGATTGAGTTTTAAATTTATAGACCTCTGTAAAGTTCTGTCATTTCCTTTCTCTGAGAATCTGTGCTTCCGTTTGTTTGGTCTTCACAGAAGAATATATCTAGGTTGCTGCCTTATCGCTATCTTATGCAAAGTACATATTCCTAAAGTTTCTGTGACAGTTTCATATTTACAATCTGCCTGACTAATGGGCCAACATCTGAACTTTTTTGAATAAGAGACAGATTTCCTTTACGAGGGTATTTATTGTTTGTAGATACAGATGAAAACAACGTTTAAGTTTCATGTGTTATTTTGTTTCCAGAAGGCTTTGGCTTCTACAGAACTTTCATCTTCTCTTTAAAATCTTCTGACTTTTATTCAAGTTAGTTTTTGCTTATTCCTGATAGCTTGTGTTTATCTCTCTAGGCCCCAAAACCTTAATGAAATAGATCCTTCTATTTTGATCTCTTCATGCTGGACCAACTCACAACACTTTTTGTTCTGTATTATGTTTGCTGGGATGTAAGATTTGATTGTGTTTGATGATCAGAGGGCTGGAACCCCTCTCCTATGAAGACAGAGTTAGGATTGTTCAGCCTGGAGAGACCTTAAGTACCTACAGGGGGCCTAAAAGGGAGCTGGAGAGGCTCATGTGGTGATAGGAAAAGGGGTTATGGCTTTAGACTGAAAGAGGGTAGGTCTGGAATAAATATTAGGAAGAAAATTTTTAATATGAGGCTGATGAGACATTGGAACAGGTTGCCCAGAGAAATGGTGGATGCCTCATCCCTTGAAGTGTTGAGGGCTGGGTTGGATGGGGCTTTGAACGATCTGGTCTAGTGCAAGGTGTTCCTGCCCAAGGATAGAAGGTTTTAACTAGATAATCATTAAGATAAACCATGCTATAATTCTAGGATTCCGTAATTAAATTATTTTATGTCTGTACTCTACTGGCTAAGAACTGGCTCTAGGTTTGACTTGATGCAGCCTTCAAGGCAGTTTAAAGCCATTAGTTTCATATGAGATACCATTCTTGCATTGCTAGAAATGAGTGGAAGGCTATTAAAATCTTGATCTTCTAAAAAGGACTGGAGCTTGCTCAGCTGGACTGAAAACTTGTCACTTTTTCTTTGACAGTTACACCTCTTTTACTCCGTGAAAAGTTCTTCAGTTTGTAAGCAATACATGTTTCTGCTGTTACTGAGTTAGTTTTCACCCAGCAATCCCCTTCTGAGATGCCCGTGACTATACTATACTATTCCAAGAGAGAGTCTAAAATATTTTGGTTTAAGTCAAGTTGATGTGTGGACGCATTTGAGTAGTGTGAAAATGACAATTGTCCTCTACAGCAGAAACGAGAGTGCATTGTCCGTCTCCTTTACAGGTATAAAATAGTCAAGAAAATTTTTCTTCTTTGGTGATAGATCAAAAACTGTCATGAGAAAAAAAGTCAAAAATATCGATTTGATTTTATTTTACTCCCCGCCCCCAAACCCTCATTCCCCAGTGTGAGGAGCCAATTCAGTTTGAATTCAGCCATTTGAGTTTGCCTCAACTCTGGTTGTCGGGGCGGTCAGAGGCATGTTGGGGAGGGAGCGTACACGTGCCACTTGCAGGAGGGTGGGGGGGAATCCTCGTCTCTGGGGAGACTCCGCCTGGCAACACCTCTCATGAGGAAGTCAGTGGGAGACACTGTGGAGGGGCTTCTCCAATCAGGTTGCAAAGAGGTCTCCACCAATGGATGGCAAAGCAAGCTTGGACAGGCCCAGTGGTTCCCTGTCATGAGGCAGACTTTGGGTGGGGCCAGGGAGGTATAAAACTTAACTGGGTTGGGGCTCTCAGGGGCTCAGTCCTGCTGCTGGGTGGGTGGGGCTCCTTGCTGTTCATTTGCTGGCCCACTTGTTTCCTCTTTTGCCCTGGCCCCAGCCTGCCTACCTTCTGGGTCTCCTCCCCTTGCTGGTTCGCCCTTGTACCTGTCCTGCCTTTGTGTGCCCCTGACCGCCACCTTGCCGCTTCGCCCCCCATCCTTGCCTGGACTACCTGCTTCCGACCCTGCTGCACTGATCATTGCCTGCCCTGCTGCCCCGATCCAGCCGGTCGCCGCGACCCTGTCCAGGGCCCTGGTCCTCCCATCCGAGTGCCCACTCACCGCGTGTCCGGTGCCGTCGCCGCGGGAGCTGCGCCTGTGGAGCCGCGCCC
>VZTH01003767.1:293809-345958 GCA_013397815.1 Aleadryas rufinucha
ACTTTAGTCTTGAATCTCAAAGGAACTATGAAGGTAGCTCCTCAGTGAACAGATTCACATTCAAATCAACACTTATTTGAGGGTTTGTCCACTACATCATGCTGTCTCAAAAAAGGCTTTTCAGTCTCTTTACACCCCTAGAGACTAGTCAGCAGAAATCCCACCACCAGAGAAGTTTTGCTGCAAATTGTGCTGGTATGATTTCAGAACTTCATTCTCTAGCAACAGTTTTTTGTATTGGAACTGGAATACCTTCAGAGAAATACCTTCATTTATTTAACCAAAGACTTTCTCTGGGTAAATAAATGAACGAAAAAATACAGAAGGCTGCTAATTTCATGCAGAACTGGGTTTGTCTGGGATAAATTTATGAATTTAACTGCCTTCATAGTGGCCTGTTGGGAGCTGCATTTTGCATTTTTGGCTAAAACAGTGTTGATGACACACTAATCTTTGGGCTGTTGCTGAACAGTGCTTGCACAACAACAAGGCTTTCTCTCTCTCTGCCCCTTCATCCCCCAAATGTCAGGAGGTTTGGGGTGCGTAAGAGTTCCAGAGGGGACACAGCTGGAACAGCTGGTCCAAATTGGCCAATGGTATAACCCATGACACCTGGAGCAATATGCCCAGGAATGGGCATGGCTGAGTCATCATCCCTGAGATATTTAAAATACACATAGATTTGGCATTTAGGGTGGTGGTTTCATGTTGGATTTGGCTTTGTTAGGTTTACAGTTGGACTCAATGATCTTAAAGGTCTTTTGCAACCTAAATTATTCTATGATTTTATGAATTCATGCCTGGCAATAAAATTTCAAGCAAAGGATTAGGAAGGAGAGACATTTGTGGCTTTGACATTTGCCTTCTCAATAAACGTTAGGTGTACTGAGTCTCTTCTTTGCAGTGAGTGTCTGGATATCTGTCAGCCCATGGGAAGTAGTGAAATAATCCCTCTTCTTGTTTTGATCACATGCACTACTGTTACTTTTCTTATTAAACTGGCTTCTTCTTGATCCATGGGCCTCTTCACCTTCCTTTTATTTATCTCCACAGCCCAAAGAGAGGGGACTGTGTGAAAGACAGGGGAAGACTTACCATGATTCTCTTTAGCACTCAAAGGGAAGCTTGAGGAATTCAAGGTGAGGGCTGTAATTGGGACTGGTAATGGGCAACTCTTAGACTGGATATTGATGAAATATGGAATGATTTCAGGGGAGTATTCGCTGTTGTAAAGTGGTGAGTAAAGGAGAGGTGGACCTTCTCAGTGTGTGTGAATTGTCTACTTTTTGCCAGTATTGAGATGATACTGCTTTGATTTTGGTATGAGGAATTTTTGTTGGTTGCTGTTGTTGTTGTTGATAATGTAATTGTAGTTTATGAAGATTGTCTGATGAATGTTTATTTTAACAACAGTTCTTAAATATGTGCTGATGGTGGCTGGGGTGGAAATATGGTGTTTATGTGGCAAGGTTTTGACAGTAACAGACAGTGCTGGTATGGGCACAGCTAGTGCAAGCTCTCTCCAACTAGCCCACTGCAGGGCATGGCTGAGCCTGCCCAGCTAAGATGGAGGCACCTTTGGGAAACCTTATTTAAGAAAGGGCAAAACACTGCTCGACAGAGAAGTGTGAAACAAAATGTGAGAGAGGCAGACCTGGAGACACCGAGGTCTGACGAGAAGGAATAAGTGACCCAGGAACCAGGGCCCAGATTCCACTGCAGTCGGTGGTGGAGACCATGGTGAGGCAGTCTGTTCCATGCTGTAGCTTGTGAAGCACTGCGGCTGCAGCCAGGGAACATGTCCTGAAGGAACCTGCAGCTCAGAGAGAGACTGCAGGAGCAGGCACCTGGCAAGAGAGCTGAGCTGTACCACCAAAGTGTGTTAAGTAATGGGAAGAAAGGGAATGCGTGTAACCAGATTCAGACAAATATATAGGTCCTTTAAATCTTAGGATACCATTGACAGAAAAGAGATTAAACCAGATACTCTAAATCTTAAACTGCCATTGTCAGCAAAACAAACAATGCAGTACAGTTCTGAAAAACATAAAATAGAAAAATTAATAGCATTACATTAATCGGTAGATCTTTTTTCTTGGTAGTAAATGCCATAAGTAATTTTTATGTTACTTTGAGGTGGATGTATGCTAGCATAAATAGTTATTGAACTGGGACATGGATTCATATATTATAATAGATTATAATTGCTGGCACACACGAAACACACATTAATGTTTAACAGACTCCAGAAATCATGGGTTCTGCTGACGTGTTTCATGGAAGTTTATACAGAAAGCGATTGTATCATGAAGTGTCCTCTTTTTTCCCTGTGGAAAACCATTTAGGATCTTCATTATTCCAGCATCATAAGTACTTCTTAGGAATAAATATTGATAATTTCTCAAGCACAGTAAATAAAGTTTTAGATTGATTATTATGACTCTTGATAAGTCTTTCTTGATAAAGTTGCTGAAGTGGTTATTATTTTCTTTTTGGCTCATGTTTTTCTTTTTAGTGATGCTAGTACTCTCCAGAAGTTCGTTTATAAAACTCTTTTCTGTTTTACTATTCTTAAATAAGGAAAGAAGACCAGAAGTAGAACACCAGAGTTAATTTCATAAACTATTTAAAATTACACCCTTTTGTTCAGCAATAAGCTGACCAGTAAAATAGCATCAAATGGAGCCTCCAATAACTAGATTGCTTTAGTAGTTTATCAACAGTGATGAGAGATGAAAAAGACAACTTCTTTTATAAGTCTAATAAAAGAGCAGTCTTTCTATTCTAATAAAAAGATTTTAGATAAACTCTGCTTACCAGTTGTTAGTAAGCATGTATTTCTGAACATTGTACTTTTATAGGACACAGTCAACATGCACATGCAAATAAACTCCTGAGTTAGAGAAAACAAAGCCAAACCAATCCTTTGATGGAATGTAGAAGAGATTGTTAACAGTCTGCCACTGAACCAGGAACTTCACAGTTGTCTCTTCTNATTTTTGGCTAAAACAGTGTTGATGACACACTAATCTTTGGGCTGTTGCTGAACAGTGCTTGCACAACAACAAGGCTTTCTCTCTCTCTGCCCCTTCATCCCCCAAATGTCAGGAGGTTTGGGGTGCGTAAGAGTTCCAGAGGGGACACAGCTGGAACAGCTGGTCCAAATTGGCCAATGGTATAACCCATGACACCTGGAGCAATATGCCCAGGAATGGGCATGGCTGAGTCATCATCCCTGAGATATTTAAAATACACATAGATTTGGCATTTAGGGTGGTGGTTTCATGTTGGATTTGGCTTTGTTAGGTTTACAGTTGGACTCAATGATCTTAAAGGTCTTTTGCAACCTAAATTATTCTATGATTTTATGAATTCATGCCTGGCAATAAAATTTCAAGCAAAGGATTAGGAAGGAGAGACATTTGTGGCTTTGACATTTGCCTTCTCAATAAACGTTAGGTGTACTGAGTCTCTTCTTTGCAGTGAGTGTCTGGATATCTGTCAGCCCATGGGAAGTAGTGAAATAATCCCTCTTCTTGTTTTGATCACATGCACTACTGTTACTTTTCTTATTAAACTGGCTTCTTCTTGATCCATGGGCCTCTTCACCTTCCTTTTATTTATCTCCACAGCCCAAAGAGAGGGGACTGTGTGAAAGACAGGGGAAGACTTACCATGATTCTCTTTAGCACTCAAAGGGAAGCTTGAGGAATTCAAGGTGAGGGCTGTAATTGGGACTGGTAATGGGCAACTCTTAGACTGGATATTGATGAAATATGGAATGATTTCAGGGGAGTATTCGCTGTTGTAAAGTGGTGAGTAAAGGAGAGGTGGACCTTCTCAGTGTGTGTGAATTGTCTACTTTTTGCCAGTATTGAGATGATACTGCTTTGATTTTGGTATGAGGAATTTTTGTTGGTTGCTGTTGTTGTTGTTGATAATGTAATTGTAGTTTATGAAGATTGTCTGATGAATGTTTATTTTAACAACAGTTCTTAAATATGTGCTGATGGTGGCTGGGGTGGAAATATGGTGTTTATGTGGCAAGGTTTTGACAGTAACAGACAGTGCTGGTATGGGCACAGCTAGTGCAAGCTCTCTCCAACTAGCCCACTGCAGGGCATGGCTGAGCCTGCCCAGCTAAGATGGAGGCACCTTTGGGAAACCTTATTTAAGAAAGGGCAAAACACTGCTCGACAGAGAAGTGTGAAACAAAATGTGAGAGAGGCAGACCTGGAGACACCGAGGTCTGACGAGAAGGAATAAGTGACCCAGGAACCAGGGCCCAGATTCCACTGCAGTCGGTGGTGGAGACCATGGTGAGGCAGTCTGTTCCATGCTGTAGCTTGTGAAGCACTGCGGCTGCAGCCAGGGAACATGTCCTGAAGGAACCTGCAGCTCAGAGAGAGACTGCAGGAGCAGGCACCTGGCAAGAGAGCTGAGCTGTACCACCAAAGTGTGTTAAGTAATGGGAAGAAAGGGAATGCGTGTAACCAGATTCAGACAAATATATAGGTCCTTTAAATCTTAGGATACCATTGACAGAAAAGAGATTAAACCAGATACTCTAAATCTTAAACTGCCATTGTCAGCAAAACAAACAATGCAGTACAGTTCTGAAAAACATAAAATAGAAAAATTAATAGCATTACATTAATCGGTAGATCTTTTTTCTTGGTAGTAAATGCCATAAGTAATTTTTATGTTACTTTGAGGTGGATGTATGCTAGCATAAATAGTTATTGAACTGGGACATGGATTCATATATTATAATAGATTATAATTGCTGGCACACACGAAACACACATTAATGTTTAACAGACTCCAGAAATCATGGGTTCTGCTGACGTGTTTCATGGAAGTTTATACAGAAAGCGATTGTATCATGAAGTGTCCTCTTTTTTCCCTGTGGAAAACCATTTAGGATCTTCATTATTCCAGCATCATAAGTACTTCTTAGGAATAAATATTGATAATTTCTCAAGCACAGTAAATAAAGTTTTAGATTGATTATTATGACTCTTGATAAGTCTTTCTTGATAAAGTTGCTGAAGTGGTTATTATTTTCTTTTTGGCTCATGTTTTTCTTTTTAGTGATGCTAGTACTCTCCAGAAGTTCGTTTATAAAACTCTTTTCTGTTTTACTATTCTTAAATAAGGAAAGAAGACCAGAAGTAGAACACCAGAGTTAATTTCATAAACTATTTAAAATTACACCCTTTTGTTCAGCAATAAGCTGACCAGTAAAATAGCATCAAATGGAGCCTCCAATAACTAGATTGCTTTAGTAGTTTATCAACAGTGATGAGAGATGAAAAAGACAACTTCTTTTATAAGTCTAATAAAAGAGCAGTCTTTCTATTCTAATAAAAAGATTTTAGATAAACTCTGCTTACCAGTTGTTAGTAAGCATGTATTTCTGAACATTGTACTTTTATAGGACACAGTCAACATGCACATGCAAATAAACTCCTGAGTTAGAGAAAACAAAGCCAAACCAATCCTTTGATGGAATGTAGAAGAGATTGTTAACAGTCTGCCACTGAACCAGGAACTTCACAGTTGTCTCTTCTGTGACCTCAGTAACCAAATTCAGTTTTCCATCATTAAGACCAGACTGACAGAATATTTCAGCTTTCTGGAGCAAAGAGTTTGTTTAGTCTGTATTTTATTTGGTGAGTTAATGTACGGAGATACTTAGAAATGTTTTATTTCTCATATAAAATCCATATTAATATTATATGTGGTTGGAAGGTCAGTCATTGCTGAGTAATGTGTTAAATCCACCACATAAACTGTTTATGACGAAGAGTAGGAGAAAGATTGCTCATGCAGCTAATGAAGTTGAATAAGCTGGATAGACGTCTTAATGCTTGTTAATTTTTTTTTAAATTCAGCACATGGATGAGTAGTCAGTCCACAGAATTCAGAGAAGGTCTGCCAAGTACAAGTGGCAGGTAGTGTGGTATTTTGCATTAAATGAAAGCAATTAAGGATATAATTAAAGATGAAGGCATAAGAATAGTATCAAATGGAAACTGAAATGCAAGGAACAGGTAATAGGAGTCAGAACTTTGTCAAGGATTTAAAGCAAACAGGTAGTACGGAAAGATCCTAAGTCGTTGACTAAGCTTAATCAAGCTGCTTTGCAATGAAGTGGAGCAACTGGATATCATGAAAGGAGTAGTAGTTAATTTGCTGGTGAAAAATGAAAACATATAATCAATGGAGAAACTGTGAATAATGGTGTGTGGTTTGGTAAAATTCATCATAATATGAAGAAAAGTTGGATGGGACTAGGTTCTTTAGAATGGTGTTATCTAAACTGCTTTATAAGAGGTCAAACTATCTTCAGCTTAATGCTGCATTACTTACACTGTCCCCTATAACATGCAATAAATGTTGGTATTAACAAATTCTACGGAGAACTGCTTTGTGCAGATCATGGTTATGGGCCCACCTGAATTGCAAGTTTTCTATGCTAGCAGTCATGACCATCTTCTTTAGCCATTGTAAAAACAGAGGGTTTGATATGAAAGTCTGAAGCCAATGGAAAAACTCACCTTGATTTCAGTTGGGAGTGTTTCCAATTAGGGGTTCATTAAAGTGTTTGCTTTGGATTTGGCTTCCACCTTTGAATACCTGTCACTAAGTCACTTCTTTAATGTCTAAATACAAAGGAGATGCATAAATTTGTTTTCTTTTATTTGTGAGGGGCTACATTTCTGCAGCTGGCTCTGAACTAATGGACATGAGAAGGAGTTGTAGGCACTCTGTCCTACTGTCAAACTCATGTTTTCTAATATACTTGACAGTCTGCTCATGAAAATGCTTTCTGCCTTATGAAAGTTTTAAATTGCTGAGTCTGAGAAAAACATCTGTATTTTGCTGGTTTTTTTCAAAGACTAAAATTGATTTGAGTAGTGGGTTGTCATTACCAATTTATTTGTATTGGATTGTCTGCATCTGTGTAAGTATATATTGCTTTCAATCCTCTTCCCCATGACTTCCTGTTACAATATAAAGGTTTTAAAATTACTTTAAGTTGATTAGCCTTTGAGTCTTGTCTTTTGCATTCTCACTCCCTTACTTTCCCTTCCTATTTTCCTTAAAGAAAAAAGGGGAAAAAGTCAGGCAGCTGAGAAAAACTGTTTTTCTAAAAGCAGTGAAGAATATATATCTCCTCTAGGTAACCGTCCTTATAGAAAGAGGTATTTTCTTAAAGGCAGTTTTGATCTTTTAGTCAAAAAATTAATTTAGTTATAGTCACTATGTTTATTTCATTCCTTCCTGTGTGGGCACTATCACTGATGGCGATATGAGAGAGGGCCTCCTCCAACCTGGGGGAGGCCGAAAGTCCTGNCCTATAACAATCTAATGTTATGGATGTTTGTCAGTAACTAGAAAATATGATGGGGGCAAGGTAAATCTGAAGATGTCAGGGAAGTAACTGCCTTTCAGGTTCACAAGTTGAACCCTAGTTCCGGATTGCACTAGGGAGGAAATAATCTAACTTGTTCTTCACTGTAAAGAAGAAGAAACTAAGACCTTGCACAATATTTCATCATTCGTTGATGCAATGGGAAGAATGCTCTTAGAGTGCCTTTTATTTTTTAATGAGATCTCCAGTCCATAAGCACACTGTGTCAGGACAAGAACAAGCCATGAACAAAACAGGACAGCGCTAGCCTTGGCCCACTTCTTCTTGTATGTTTCTAAAGAGTTTTGAACATGTATTCTCCAAATAATGTTTTGCTTGTTTGTTTTTGGTTTTGTTTTAGAAATTGCTGCATTGTAGAATGTGTAAAATTGCGTACTTTGAATATTACAGGTGTTTCTGGTTTTAAACAAATTACATGTGATTTAAAAAAAATTTTATTTTAGAGGGTTTAATTAAAACAAATCCACATTTTATCTACTTGGAACTCTCTTGTAGAGAGAATACTATATTGACATTTCTTTTCATTATCAAGTTTTCATGGTACACTCCAGTCTGTTCTTTTAGGTTGTTATTTGATTCTTAATTTTCTCTTCTCTGTGTTTTATTTTATTTACACATTCCTCCCTAGATTTTTTTTTTTCCTTTGGAGGGGGTGGGGCAGGGAGGTGTTGCTTATTCTCTGTAGCCTGCTTGTCAATTTCTTACAAGTTTAGTGTAAGCCCTATAACATTTTGGTACTACGGAAACTTTCAGACCACTGGGGCTGAAGAACATCAATTTGCCCCAAGACCTGAGTCAGGAAATTACTGATTAAATGCTAACACAGGACATACATTAGAATTTTAGAAAACATGGCACCTGAAATCTATGCTAGTTGTGCTACTTTGTAAAGAGAGTAGGAGTTCAAACATTTAACATTCTCTTTTGTCTAAAAAGATAAACAAGTTATAGTGGCAGCCATTTGTTGTATCGAAAGTAAAATCGGGTAGCAGCATCAAGAATAAATTGATATTTGTGTTACTAACAGATCAATTTTTCATCCCTAATAGAAAATCTCAATATATGCCTCCTCAATTTCCTGAGTCAAGGAAGAATGTAAATTTTGAAGTTACACTATGAAAATTATCTCTGTTTGGGCCTTTACCGACCAGATTCCCATTTAAGCACTGTCCTGGAAAATGACTGTCTTTTCTGACTCCATAGAAGCATCAAAAGAATCTTAATCTAATGGTTGCATGATGCACTGTGGTGGGTTGACTTTGGCTGTGAGTTGCCCACCAAGACGCTCTCTCACACCCCTTGTTAGGAGGACAGGGAGTTTGCTCTGTAAGGCAAACTCCGTAATGACAAATGTTCCACCACATCCCTGCTTCATCCCCAGCCTTCCTCTCAGCTATTACTGTTGAGTCAAAGCCATATGGTATGGAATATTCCTAATATCCTTGTGGTTAGTTTGAATCAGCTGTCCTGGCTATGTCCCCTCCTAAGTTCTTGCCCATCCTAGACTACTGACCCTTTGAGGTTGAGGAGGTTGTTGGTGAGACATTGCTGATGCTGTGCCAGCACTGCTCAGCAGTAGCCAAAATACTGGTGTGTTATCAACACCTTTCCGTCTACCAGTATGCAACACTGCAGTATGAGGGCTGCCATGTGGAAAATTAGCTTCATTGCAGCCAGAGCCAATACATGCACAGACAGAAAAATGTCTGTAGCCTGTAACACATTCACATTTTCTGTGAAACTTGCTTAAACCTGCTTGAACAAGAAAAACTGAGGAAACTGTTGTGTCCTGCTTGATAGTTGCCCCATCCTTTGATCTTCCACTGCTGTTAATATAGCTAGGGCCTTCTTGAATTGACCAATGTGGTAGATTTTTTTGAGTATGGTATGTATTTTTGACTTTTCTAGAGAATGCCATTCTCTGCTCCCATCAAAAAAGATGAGGACTGTTGCACTATTAGGCCTTCTTGTTAGCCTATTTAACTTGCAGTATTCTGTTAACTAAAATTAACAGAAATTGTACAAACTCTAGACTCAGTTGTCTCAGTTTATGGGATGCTACCAATTACATTCTCAGTTTTATATAAGTTTCTTACACCTATAAGAAAATCTTAATAGGGTTTTATTGTGAAATTCCTTGACATGTAAAACTCAAATGGAAAAAATATCTTGGTTGAAACTTTTCAGGTTCCTTAAGATGGTACCGTTGACACTGGGCAAAAAGAGTGAGGGACTCCCAACTGTACCCATGTCTCTGCCTCACAGATACTCCTTTGCTTCACCTGTGAGGAGTTTTCTGATCTTAGCTGGACCTGTGTATGAGTCTGGGTTTATATCTGTCTTGTTTATCAATCAGGTCAACTGTTTGCTGTGACAGCTGCTCTCTCCTTCAGGAATGTTTCCTTTTCAGAGTGAGAAATAAATTGTGTTGTGTGTACATATATTTGATTTTGAAATACTGATAGTTTTAATTATTTAAGCAGAAATTCATTGAGTCAGACAATTGCAAAGTAGTGGGCATTGTTTTATTACTTAAGCAGAGGTATACAAGAATTTTTGAAATTAGCTAGAGTAGCCTTAGAGTTACCCCTGACCTGAATTGCCACTACAATTAATGTTCACTCAATAAATTACTTAAGCCACCCACAGGTCAGAAAATGGCTCACTCTGCTATCTGTTCAATTCTTCTTGCACATTGGTGCTGTAATAATGATTATTATTTTAAAAGCTTTAAAATTACTTTTATGGAAACCAAATGGGAGAAACAATACAAAAGCTAGTAGCCATTCACCACATCTATTTCCCAAACCCACTTAAAAATAGAGATGAATTTGGAAAAATCTTTTTTATCAGAGCTTGGGCTCTGGATGTATAAGATTATTTTTCAACAATATAAGGTGCATGAGTGCCTTTTCATTGCATGAAGAAAGCATGCCTGCTGGCGAATGAATCATATTATAAAAATTGATTGTATCCCAAAAGGGAAAAATGTTATTGAAGATCCAATGGCCTGGGATGATACACCATTGATCATTGTAAGAAATACTTCCAGAAACTGTTTTTAATCTTTCCGCTAGAGCATTAGCAATTATTCTTTAGCCCGTGGTGAGTAATGACTTGAGTTTCCCAGTTTCCCAATCGATAAAACATTTACCCTACTGCTACAAATGTGCTCTTCGCTTAGACAAGCAGAATTTTTCTTCCAATTACTCTTTTTTTAGTGTGACCTCATAAAATGTTTTTGAACATATTTCAAGGTTTTTTAAAGAAAAGGAACAATACTTTCTCTTCCATGTACTTTTCCTCCCTTTCGTCATTCTGTTTTGAGAAATAAGTCATTAACTTGCACAGGATTCTGGCTCTTCTTGGATTGATTAGTGGATACTCTGTTCTATTTTCTCAGAACCTGAAGTAATGGATGCAACAAAACTGCCATTCATGTTTTTAGCTTAAAAAAGAAAAATGATACAAAAAGATAATAACTTCCTTCCAAAGTCTTTTATATTTCTTAAACAAATGTAAAAGTTGCCTTTGCTCCATTCTGATTCTGTGCACATACAGAAAATAAAAAGTGCTGTAATACTGTGGCTAATGGAGAACAATCACCAAGCACAATGCTAACAGGCTAATGAATAACTTTGCAGCAAGTCAAATCTGTTGAGAGATAAAGATAGATGCTCATAAATACTCTTTGATGATTGGAAAGTTAATGTTCAATCAAGTTTTTCTTCCTCAATGATTGCATATTGTCTTTCTCTGTATGAAACATGCACACACATCTAATGTAAAAAGTTCATAGCCATTATTTCACATTCTATATGCCCTCTTCTTGGAACAAGGTGTGTTTTACTGTATTTATTAGAAGCTTCAACTCTCACATTCGTACACTGAATTCTGAGATCTTAAAAGGAGCTAGTTACTTATGTGCCTCAGTGGATTTAATGGAGAGATGAAATTTTAAATCATAAACTTCCCTGTGAAAAGGGAGGTAAACAAATAATCCAGACTGTGCATACTCTGGGAAGTTCTGTTTGTTCTTGACCAGAGCAAATAGCAAGAGGAGACTTGAGGGAAGAGCTGGAGGATGAAAGGTAAACAGATTGTAAAGATGTATTGGCAATTCAAAATAGAAATCCAAATGCTTGACTACAGTGGGACAGAGTAGACTCTATAGACTTCATAGATTTAAATCATCTGGAGGTTCACTCCAAGAAATTAGGATTACGTAGGTGATGTTCCTTGCAGAAAAAGTAGACTACCAATTTATGATTTTACATATAGAGGTAGAAAAAGTATAGCAAACGCTTTAAACAAATAGCTGGTTGGAATTAAAATCTGGGTTAAAGTGATCTAGAAGAGTAGGAAAGATGAACTGGAACTACAAATGTCTCTCCCCCTCACCACTCTCAAATTTTCATCTGCTAAACTGGGACAGGGACAGGGACAGGGAGTGTAGTAACCATATCTTACTGCTGGAAACCAGTCAGCCAACCATTTCAGAAATGCCCCTTCTATAAATTACCTGCATGAGAAAGAAGGAACTGCATATGTTTAGCACAAGCAGGACAATATGCAGCATTTTGTCATTCCTATCTCACTGTTATTATTATTATTATTTACATCAAAAGTGAAGGGCTGGTGCTTTACACTATTGAGTTGAGGTATTTTCTTAGAACAAGAAGTAAAGTGCCAAAACCCAAAAATTCTAAACCACATTGCTATCCAAAATATAATACTGAAGGTGGAACATTTTATAGATCTTTTTCTATGCTGATCATTTGATTCCATGGTAGAAAATAACTTCATATGTTTTGTACTGATTCAATAAGGAGTACTCTGTCCAAGCTCCACAGCAGCAGAATTGCTGCAAGAGTTAAAGACTATATAAAGTTAGGTTGCTTTCATAGCTTGTGCTGAAGTACTGGGTGCTTGTCCTGGTTGTGATGAGTTCTGGGACTCCAGGAGGAAGTCAGGCTTGTTCACCCAATCTTGTTCCTGGTGCTTTGATTAGTCTGGGGATGGATGCACACTTTGCATACCTGCTCNTCCTTGCAGAAAAAGTAGACTACCAATTTATGATTTTACATATAGAGGTAGAAAAAGTATAGCAAACGCTTTAAACAAATAGCTGGTTGGAATTAAAATCTGGGTTAAAGTGATCTAGAAGAGTAGGAAAGATGAACTGGAACTACAAATGTCTCTCCCCCTCACCACTCTCAAATTTTCATCTGCTAAACTGGGACAGGGACAGGGACAGGGAGTGTAGTAACCATATCTTACTGCTGGAAACCAGTCAGCCAACCATTTCAGAAATGCCCCTTCTATAAATTACCTGCATGAGAAAGAAGGAACTGCATATGTTTAGCACAAGCAGGACAATATGCAGCATTTTGTCATTCCTATCTCACTGTTATTATTATTATTATTTACATCAAAAGTGAAGGGCTGGTGCTTTACACTATTGAGTTGAGGTATTTTCTTAGAACAAGAAGTAAAGTGCCAAAACCCAAAAATTCTAAACCACATTGCTATCCAAAATATAATACTGAAGGTGGAACATTTTATAGATCTTTTTCTATGCTGATCATTTGATTCCATGGTAGAAAATAACTTCATATGTTTTGTACTGATTCAATAAGGAGTACTCTGTCCAAGCTCCACAGCAGCAGAATTGCTGCAAGAGTTAAAGACTATATAAAGTTAGGTTGCTTTCATAGCTTGTGCTGAAGTACTGGGTGCTTGTCCTGGTTGTGATGAGTTCTGGGACTCCAGGAGGAAGTCAGGCTTGTTCACCCAATCTTGTTCCTGGTGCTTTGATTAGTCTGGGGATGGATGCACACTTTGCATACCTGCTCCCTCGATCATGATAATGTATACAATTCTAAAGATAGTTCCTCATGCCATCTCTTTATCTACCTTGCTTAATCTCAGATTCTAGGTTTCTAAACTGTGACTGTGAAATTGATATGCTAGGAATCTATTTTTAAAATGGTAATTCTTGTGGACACTACTGTTCTCACAGCTAGCACACTAATCTATCTTTGCAACATTTCCAGCAGAGGAATTTTGTTTATTAGATTTATTCTAGAAATTACTGTAGTTCAGTGATGGTCCTGTGCAATGATACAAGTTTTTAAAAGTCTACTGTGCTGCTCTTTTTTATCATGGTTTGACACCAGCTGGCAAATAAATACTACACAGTTGTTAATTCACTCCCCACAAATGGGAGTGAAAAAGAATTGGAAAAAGGTAAACCCCATGGTTTGAGTAGGAGTCTCAATAATTGAATTAAAGCTACTGTTACTAAAAATAAAAATAATAAAATTAAAAATAAAAAAGAGGGAGGAATAATACCCAAGAGAAACAAATGATTCACAATTCAACTGCTCAGCACCTGCTGTAGAGGACCCAGCCTGTCCCCCAGCAATGATGGGTACCTCCTGGCCAGTTCCCCCCAGTTTACACACTGAGCATAACGTTCTGTGGAGCGGAATGTCCCTTTGCCCAGTTTGGGTCTGCTGTCCTGACTGAGCTTCCTCCTGGTTTCTTGTGTGCCTGCTGGCTGGCAGAGCATGGGAAACTGGAAAGTCCTTCTTATACTACTGAGCAGCAACTAAAACATCAGTGTGTTATCACCATTATTTTCATACTTAATCCAAATAAAGCTCTGTACCAGGTACTAGAAAGAAAATTAACTCCACCCAGCCTAAAGCAGGACATTCTGTACCCCTCAATTGCAGTACACATAGCAGGGAGAGTGAAGGTTCTAGTGAGATATTATTTTAAGAGAACTAATCAATCAAAATAATGTTTGGGTATGGGAGTTTTTGACTTTTTGTTTGGGGGATTTTTGTTGGTTTTTTGGGTTTTTTTGTTTTTTTTTTTTTTTTACAAGACAAGGATCTGCTTCCTATCATACCAAAGTATAGGCAACCCTATAATTAGAGAAAAGAATCTTCATTTCTTTTTCCTTTGTGTTTTGAGCTGTACCAGTATCATTACTTGTAGTTGTATCATGTGCTGTCATTTAGCTCCAGCTGGAGAATGTGACGTTATTTAAAGTTTGTACTTCAAAATCCAGAAAAAACTTATATTTAATGCTGATAAATTTCCTTAGCAAATCATACCAATAGGAAGTATCACCTGGTATAGGCCGAGGTCAAATATTGCTTTGTAAAAGACCTTTGTTTTCGCTTGTATTGAATCAGGATACATAGCAGTAAAGGATATGTGTCAACACTTGTTCACATTCCTTGTCTCCCTGAGGAATGAATGCAGATTTAAGAAGTCCCAAAGGGTCTTCAGGATGATGGGAATGTACTGAGCTACCTATTCACCAGTGAAGGAACAAGCAGTGTTTTGGAACAGCCACACATTTTGGTTCATCCAGAAGATATCCTCAAGTGTGACATCCCTGTGCTTCTTCAGAAGAAAGAGGTTTTTTGGGTTTTTTATGTAGATGAGTGTGAAGGCATGTGATACAAAATTTTCACAGAGGTGTAAATGGATAGTTAACACCAGAGCTCTTGAGAACAATATATCCAGTCTAAATTATTTTTTTTCATGTGAAGACATTTTGTAAAGGCAACCATCTGCTTAGAGAGGCAAAATCTGTTTTCATGGAAGAATACCTGACTATTACCCACAAGTGATATGTAAAGACGTAAGAATATATTCTGATGTGTGAAATGTAATTCTGGCCTCCATTTGGTTTTTGCTGCGGTGGTAACAGCCTTAGTGAAGCTGAGGTCTGGATCTTACGCTTCAGCAATGTCCTAGTAACTGACCAGAAAAGTTCCACTTGAAAGAATCAGCTGCTGGGCTGGGTAGTCATGTCATGTCTCCTAGCACTCAGAAGCACAGCTGCTGTTGGCAGGTCTGCAGGGCCTGAATCAGTATCATCTTTCCATTTCAGCCTAAGCTATAAGACCTTTCCTTATATTTTCTTCCGAAATGTCATTCTATTTTTGCAAGAAAGAATTTGGTCACAAGTGAGAAGCATCAGTGGAGAGACTGGAACCCAGATGGTCGAGAAAAGTCCAAACACTGGCCTTTAGATGGCAGTGTGTACCTGTTGAATAGGAATTATGTCACGGGATAAATCTGTGAAGCAGAAACAATTTTCTNATAAAAAAGAGGGAGGAATAATACCCAAGAGAAACAAATGATTCACAATTCAACTGCTCAGCACCTGCTGTAGAGGACCCAGCCTGTCCCCCAGCAATGATGGGTACCTCCTGGCCAGTTCCCCCCAGTTTACACACTGAGCATAACGTTCTGTGGAGCGGAATGTCCCTTTGCCCAGTTTGGGTCTGCTGTCCTGACTGAGCTTCCTCCTGGTTTCTTGTGTGCCTGCTGGCTGGCAGAGCATGGGAAACTGGAAAGTCCTTCTTATACTACTGAGCAGCAACTAAAACATCAGTGTGTTATCACCATTATTTTCATACTTAATCCAAATAAAGCTCTGTACCAGGTACTAGAAAGAAAATTAACTCCACCCAGCCTAAAGCAGGACATTCTGTACCCCTCAATTGCAGTACACATAGCAGGGAGAGTGAAGGTTCTAGTGAGATATTATTTTAAGAGAACTAATCAATCAAAATAATGTTTGGGTATGGGAGTTTTTGACTTTTTGTTTGGGGGATTTTTGTTGGTTTTTTGGGTTTTTTTGTTTTTTTTTTTTTTTACAAGACAAGGATCTGCTTCCTATCATACCAAAGTATAGGCAACCCTATAATTAGAGAAAAGAATCTTCATTTCTTTTTCCTTTGTGTTTTGAGCTGTACCAGTATCATTACTTGTAGTTGTATCATGTGCTGTCATTTAGCTCCAGCTGGAGAATGTGACGTTATTTAAAGTTTGTACTTCAAAATCCAGAAAAAACTTATATTTAATGCTGATAAATTTCCTTAGCAAATCATACCAATAGGAAGTATCACCTGGTATAGGCCGAGGTCAAATATTGCTTTGTAAAAGACCTTTGTTTTCGCTTGTATTGAATCAGGATACATAGCAGTAAAGGATATGTGTCAACACTTGTTCACATTCCTTGTCTCCCTGAGGAATGAATGCAGATTTAAGAAGTCCCAAAGGGTCTTCAGGATGATGGGAATGTACTGAGCTACCTATTCACCAGTGAAGGAACAAGCAGTGTTTTGGAACAGCCACACATTTTGGTTCATCCAGAAGATATCCTCAAGTGTGACATCCCTGTGCTTCTTCAGAAGAAAGAGGTTTTTTGGGTTTTTTATGTAGATGAGTGTGAAGGCATGTGATACAAAATTTTCACAGAGGTGTAAATGGATAGTTAACACCAGAGCTCTTGAGAACAATATATCCAGTCTAAATTATTTTTTTTCATGTGAAGACATTTTGTAAAGGCAACCATCTGCTTAGAGAGGCAAAATCTGTTTTCATGGAAGAATACCTGACTATTACCCACAAGTGATATGTAAAGACGTAAGAATATATTCTGATGTGTGAAATGTAATTCTGGCCTCCATTTGGTTTTTGCTGCGGTGGTAACAGCCTTAGTGAAGCTGAGGTCTGGATCTTACGCTTCAGCAATGTCCTAGTAACTGACCAGAAAAGTTCCACTTGAAAGAATCAGCTGCTGGGCTGGGTAGTCATGTCATGTCTCCTAGCACTCAGAAGCACAGCTGCTGTTGGCAGGTCTGCAGGGCCTGAATCAGTATCATCTTTCCATTTCAGCCTAAGCTATAAGACCTTTCCTTATATTTTCTTCCGAAATGTCATTCTATTTTTGCAAGAAAGAATTTGGTCACAAGTGAGAAGCATCAGTGGAGAGACTGGAACCCAGATGGTCGAGAAAAGTCCAAACACTGGCCTTTAGATGGCAGTGTGTACCTGTTGAATAGGAATTATGTCACGGGATAAATCTGTGAAGCAGAAACAATTTTCTAAGGTGGAACTGCAGCAAGGTTTTATTCTTGAACTAAAATGAAGTGGAGATCCCACCTAAGATCACACCTTATCAGAATTTCATTGTTGTCTGGCTGCCTTTGGTTAAAATTTAGTAAACAAACAGGAGGAAATTGGTACGCTTATGTTTTTTCTTCTAAGTTTGAAGAACATATATTGAAAGTTTTGATTTGGATTTAGCAGAGCAAACCTAGATTTGTAGATGCCTGTGATACATTTTTACCTCTCCCTACTCTTTCATGCAAAGATGCTATAAAGTGTTTGAGGAAGTTAATATTATAGTTACGTGTGATGGGAAAACCAGATATCATGCACCAAATTCTACCTTTGGACAGACAAAGCCATCTGGGAGGGAGATTCATAAATACATATAAACCCAGGGATTATCATGTGCACTTAGCAGCAAAATACTAGTCTAATATATTCTAGTCTCTTTGTGCTTTTGAGGAGGAGAAAAGAAGAATTAATTTTTTGTGTCTTCAAAGAGTCATTGGGGCTGTCACCTTTAATATACACTGTATTTGTTCTGTACATAAATCTACAACCTATTTTATTTAGCTTGCAGTTGTATTGCATACATATTGTAAAGGCCATTTGGTTTTTTGAACAGCTGAGGTTTTGTTGCATTCTATATTGTCATTAACAATGGACAAAATGGAGGTAAGATCTGCACAGAAATAAAATTGCTCAGTAAATTTTACTTCACATTTTATGTAAGCCATATAAGTTTTTCTTAGTGTGTTACTATGAAATATTTCAGGGAATCTTTGAATATCTGAGAGAAATTTCTCATCTGTCTGTCAAACAAAATGAACAGATATTTAGAATTCTATTTTAAATATACCAATTTTTTTCAAGTGAAGCTTTAAATGTACACAAAATGTATAAATTCCACTCTAAAAATCATGAGATTCTCAGGATTAAAAAGTGTAATTTATTTCTAAACAATCTTTGGAATGCATGTGCCCCAGATAGGCATGTCTAGTCCTCCTTATCAAAGTATACTCCAGGAATTGCTGATGTGTCCACAACCAGTAACTTACTTCAAATCGTTGACAAATACGTGAGAATTCATGATTGTACAAATGTTTATCAACAGTGCACGTGGGTAATCTTAAAACTCACCAACAGCTAGCAGATAACTTCAGCAGATAAAGACTCATGACCCCATTTTTTCCCTGAACTTTATCTTTGTTCAAATAAAAGAAGTTACATTGCTTACAGATACTTTATACCTTATGTCCTGTAGCTGTGATGACCTAAGGATTACAGATACCATGTAAGATGTACAGACCAGTCTGCATGAGCCATATTATGCCAATTTTTGTGCAATCATTATCCAACTCAAGAATATTTGTTGGCAAATATATTTACTTTAATTCTAATGTGAATTTCATACAGACCAGCAAAAAAAAATTTCTATTCCTGTTTTTATTCAGTTGAATAGTAAACTCCTCATGGGTTACAGTGGTGAAGGATTGATCATTAAATTACTGAGGAATTTGTCTTACTCTCACACACACTGAGGAAAACATTGATGAATTTAGGGAAACCTGATGCAACTTTATAAATTTTTAAAATTAAACCATCTATTTAGAGTTATTAATAATAAATTCCAGGGCAGGGGCCTTCGATATGATCTAATGCAAACCACAATTTCCAACCCTTTAGCATTTTCAGTATATCACTTCAACTCTCCCTAGACTTCTCTTTGCTGTCTGACAGTCTGCCTCAGGTATTCACCTACTGTGTAGGTCTTTTGAAGTGGATGTGTTTTTACAGGGCCTATCATCATACTTATGTTGAGAAGAAGTAGCGCTAACTGTAATACACCTGCCCATACAGCAGGAAGTGCTTGGAGTCTCAGGAAGGGCATAATCTCTTCTATTGCAGCAAGTGAATGAGAGTCAGTAAATGTGTTCACTTTTCTAGTATTATGCTTCAGTTCAAGAATTCTTGATGTCAGTACCTGTCCTGCTACACTGCCGGTAAAATTAAAGCATTAAAAATGTATCTGGCTCAAAAGACACCCTCCAGGTCTATCTGGGGCAGTTTTACAGAACTGTGGTTAAACAGTGACACAAAACCCAGGGTGGCCTACATGGTAGTCTAACTCTGAATCCACTCCTCAAGTACAAGGTTTTTTGGAAAGCTGCGTACAGCTCTTGTCAATATCTTTCTGCAAAGGTTAAAGTTTGTACTGTGTCTTTTGCTTGTGCTGTGTTTTGTTTTCGCTTTTGGTTTTTTTTGTTAGTGATTATTATTAGTTTATTGCTACTGTAATCTGTTCTAAATTGATGTAGAAGCAGAATGTGTGGTTGTTGCTTCCTCTGCATGAATTCTGAATTGAACCTTTCAGCAGCTCTCTCAGAGTAAATACAAAATTAATTTATTAGTTAAATAGCTTATAGTTTAAATTAGTTTATTTAATTTGGTCAGTAGTTATATTTTTCAGTATTATCTTTGATATAGTGTTTAAAATATCCCAGCAAGGAGGCAAACTGTAAAAATCTTGACTAATTCATCATAAAAATACCTAAAAAACTCCAATAGCCCTAGTATCTGAATATCATCATGTTATTGACACATCTTGAACTACATCTGTGTGCTTACTGCAATTTGCTATAAGTCCACCCCACGACACCTGAAAACAAACAGAGTTACTGGCAGTCTCATTGATTTTGAGGAGAAAGTCAAAGTGAAAAAAAGCTCTGGAGAGTGCTCTGAAATCCAGAATAGGGTCTGATTCACTTAGTTCTTACTAAACAATAATTTCTTATTAGATTTTATAGCCCTTTTGTTTTTTCTTGTTCCTCTGATACAGTTCATGTGCCACAAACATAAATACCGATCTTTGCTCATTGCCATGCAAACACACCCTCTTGGCTTAGGGACACACAACAATTTTTCAGGCTCTGTAGAAAAGAGAAGAGTGTGGAATTTGAAAGCACGTATTCTGTTACTTTTCATTGATGGTGATTCATCTGCATGGAGTACCTCCTGTTTCAGTATGAATCCAGAGAGATACAAGCTCAACAAAGGGAACTAGGGTAGAAGGCAATTAGCCATAATTTACTGGCAGCTAATGTGGTATTAGCTCCTAATCTTTGGAGTTCTTTTAGACCGTGATCCAAGTGGTAGCTGGAAAGCTGCTTTTGATACCCAAGATATGTATGTAAGGCACCTTGCCTGCTGCCATTCCAGGGAATTGAGCTTAACCCTTCTCACCGTGACTTTGTACCATGTTGCACCGTGCTATTGCTACAGATGCATCAGCTAGACAGAAGAGAAGGGCTATGCTGGTGGAAGAAATATTTCTTTCTGCAAGTTTATACATGTCAGCACAGAGGAGCTCCAGACACCCTCTGAGGGAGAAAATCCCCAAAAAGCTATTGATGAAGGTCTTGGATCTCCCTGGTTTCCACATATATTCCAATCAAGTGTATATGGAATGAATCAGTTCTTTGTTTCTCCAAGACTAAACATGCCTAGACTCATATTTTATCTTTAATATTTTCATTAATGCTATTTCATCTAAGAAAATTATTTAAAATAGATGTAGACCTGCCATATGGTATGTTAAATGGTGCAAGTAATCTCATGTGATATTGAACTTAAAATTTATGTTACGCAAACTTTGAGGGAGTCAGAAGCAATTAAAAGTATAGTTAAAATATACCTTTGGAATTCTTGTCAAATATAGTGCCTCTCCCTGACATAAGTGCAGGTAGTTCTGACTCGTACAACCACCATCCCAGATAAATAAAACACTGGTTTGGAGTGAGGAATTCAGTAACCAGCACTTTAGAGCTCAAAGCAAATTGTTCCTTGAAAGGGCTAACTTCCATCAGGTGGATTTTGCCAGATCCTTTGACAACACAAGGAGCCCCAGACTACACAACTGTCTATTCACTTGTATCTAGACATCATAATTTTAATGAACTCTTCCTGAGTTGCAGGTTTCTCTTGCTTTTAATGATTACTTCTGGTTCTCACCTGAAGTAACCAGCACCTGAAGGAAGTGATATTTTGAAAAACAGATGTCTGAGTGACCAGAACATGCTGTTTTGTTCTCATAGCAAAATAATTTGCACTCAGTGCTTCAGTAAGGGACAGAGTGAGCTCAATTAATGTCTAATTGAAATAAATGGCTTTCCATCTTTGTTTCTTGCTGTACTACGCATTTAAGGTCATGTTTATAAAACTTGTGTCATATTTGAATGTTAACCTGTACTCTTCAAAAGTAATATAAAGATACTCTCCCTAGTTTTGTATTTACATTTATGTACAATAAAGCAAGCAATCGATGAGAGAAGAGTTTGCAACAAGTTCTAATGGTTTTTTGTTAACAAAATGCATGTGAGTAGAGATGCTAAATTTGTGCTCCAATTTGTGAGGTCAGTGGTGATGCCTGAAGTGGCTACCTGGAAACAGAGACTAGACAGGAATAAGGGAATAAAGGTGATATTTATTTGAAAGGCCTTCAAAGGCACACCCTGGGGAGACCAGAGGCTACTGCCAAAATGGACCCCAAGATGGACCTTCCTGAGTCCCAGAGGATTTTTGGAAGCCTCGTTGTCCCTTCTGGTGGTGCCAAAGAATATGGGAATACTACCTCTTTGTCACTACATAATAATTTGAAAAACTTCCTGCTGACACACACTCATTCCAAGGAAAGACAAAAAGATGGCTATAAACAGTATGGAAACAGGTAGAGCCAAGGTGAAGCACATTTATGTATTTTTAAGAGATTATATCTAAAAAAATTGTTCTTTCTGCCAGCATTGTACTATATGTACACAGAAACTATTCAGGCACATGTGTTTTCAAAGAAGTTGTAATTTCCTGACAGATTTTTTACAAATCCTTTCTAACAGCCGTAGACGGAAATCCAGCTACTCCTTCAATGAATGACCTTCAGTGTTTGGATCCCAGAGAGTAAACAAACATTTACTCTATAGAGGAAACCCTGCTGTGAATGTAACATTAACATTACACTCCTCAGCTGGTTTATTAGAAACTAATCTTATTTCTGCACTGCAATTATGACTTCTTGAAAACCAAAGCATTTTCATGGTAAGTCAATTCTGCTAACACTTCAACATAAAAGACTGATAGTGTCAATAATGAAGATTACATTACACAGAGGCTGACAAGATATGACTTTTTTTTTTATGTGCAAATTTTGTTTAGACAGTATTTGTTTTACCTTTCAGAGCATTAGTTTCCATAAATTCCCTGTGTTTTAACTGCATAAGCGATATTTTTAAACATAGCTCTTACACAGGAGTGTACATTAAATATTTGTTCAGCTGATTAAAACAGTTCTACATTTATTTAATGTTTGAACAGTAAACAGTTTGTTGAGGACTGAAACGTGTTCTTACACATACACATAGACATATTCAGGCCTCATTAGAAGGGTTCCTGTTGTGAGGGTGTTTTACCTAGGTGATACTAGGCATTACAGACTCAGAAAAACCCTCCTTTAGTAAGTGATTCAGCCTCAATACTTACTGCTAGTAGATGGCACTTTGGGAAGGGTAACACAGAACTTTCACATCAGTGCAAAAGCTTACAATGCAAAGGGAAAGAGTCTCTTATCTCAATAACATTGCAGATGTAGTTCAGCTCTACACAGCTATGTCCTTTGCACTGTACCCTTCCCACATGGTGTTTAAACAAGAAAGAAACTGAAAAGTCATCTAGATTACCTAGAGGAATTCTAAGTCTGGGTTTGATACTGGTTATACACAAGAGATTAACAGTTTGGAAGCAAAAGGTTTCCTTTCACACACCTTTGCTAAAGTGATGAAGGACAATGTGTTGAAGAGTTTTCTGTATTGTTTGTTTGTCCAGAAAAATTTAAACTGCATTTTCAGTCTTAAAAACGAGCATTTTAAAAATCTTTCTATGATGTACAGCATTTGCTTTGAAATGCTTTCTGGACTATGTATATGCAGTAAGCAAATACCTAATAGACTATTTCCCTGCCTGTTTCTAGTTTGTACAATTAGCTCAACTATGGAGAACATGAAGGGTTCTTCCATCCTGTTCACTGCAAGAAATAATAAAAATTCTGCTTTAGATCCAGTCCTTGAGTACTCTGTGATTAACACCCATCCAGCTCCACAGCTTTTGGTGGATTACATAGTGGTAAGGTTGATAATGTCCTGGTGTCACACAAAGCATTAACATTCCATATGCCTGAACACAAACCAGCTTTCTCACTTCTGGCTGTATTGGCTCCCTGTTGGTTGACCTATCAGGAATGAAAAGCAGTAAAACTTCACTTATGTCCCTTAAATTAGCACTTGTCTATCAACTGCACTGTGTGAGTGGTATAATGTTAAGAGTTGATAGCAATTTCAGCTTTTTAGCATTGTTGAATTTAAGTTACAAGCTAACAAATGACTTGGCTCAATGTTTTCTGTTTTGCAGGCAGTTGGCACTATGACAGAGTAATTCAGTTTGGATGGGGCCTCTATGTGTCCTACAATCCAACCTCGTTGAAGCTGATCCAGTTAAAGCAGGTTGCTCATGGTTTTGTTCAGATGAGCTTTGGCCATCTCCAAGTATGGCAGTTCTACAGTGTCTTTCAACACATGGTACAGTATTTGACTCTTCTCATGCTGTAAAAATTTTGTTTATGTGGAAAGTTACTTTTTTCCTGCTTTTGTCTGCTGGCTTTTACTTTGTGACTATGCACCTTCTGTTAACATATAGCTGTGGCCTAATTTGGTAGTTGCAGATGGCAGTTAGATGACTTCTGTTCTTAAGGCTGAACAAACCCCTGCTGTCTGAGGCTTTTCTCTTGTTGCAACCACCTAACCCCCATGGTAACTGGACATACTTCTGAATGTCCACACCTGTCTTGTGCTGAGAAGCCTGAAATTGAACACAATGCTCAGATGTAATCAGGAAAATACTGCGGAGAGGGGAATAGTCACTTCCATAGACATGCTGGCTGTGGTCTTGCCAATACAGACTACTTTACTTGCTCCTGGAAATTGTTTTTTCTGAACTACCATACACAGCAATAATAAAAAATACTAAATTCTTCTCTAACACATGTTGGAAGGAAGACAGTTCAGAAAACTGTCTGAAGCAAGACAGCGGCTGATAGTTTAGCAGATGTGTGTTTTGTTGGTATGAGTCTCTATCTCTCTGCTATTTTTTACATGTTATTAAGAGTTTTGTTTTTCATGAAGTCAATATTTATCTGTTACCTTCTCCAAGAGCTGCTGAAGTTACAAGCAGGACCTGTTCATCATGGCTAGAATGCCATGATATTGCATCACCAGCTGCTATTTAAAAAAATTTTTATAGATTCACCAAGTAGGCAACACTGCATAAAAGTTTGTCATTGATAAACTGGTGAAGGACAAATAATTTAATACTATATCGTATCCTTGAAACATAACTAATGCTGCCATGGAACATGCCCTGCTTTTTTGCAGTTTCAGACCTACAACTTTGATAAGTAGCCTGTGATTTACTGACATCCAAGAATACAAAAAATGGTTGATTCTTGATCTAGAAGAACCAGAATAACCAGCATTGTTTTAAAGAGCATTATTTCATGGTATTATTTTATAGTAGTTACTGCAAAGTAGGTGTGTGAATACAGTCATTTTCATTGAGAAAAAATGTAGAGAATAGGTGCAAACAACTCCTATTCTGAGCTAGCAGCATTTTGTACCCAGAAAGGTAAGGGATAATAAATGGTAGGTGTGACAGAGAGCTATTTGCTGTTTATTTGTATCTGATTTAGGGATACGCTGTTTTAAAGCCCTCATCGCAAACAACAATAAAAGAGGCTGGACTGATAACTTTATGGGGAGTTAGTGTAAAAGGGAAAAATTGCCCCCTCAGTATGGCATGATCACTTCTCTGAGGTAATATTTAATGATCTTCAATGTATATGCAAAGGTAATGCAATCATATAAAAAGATTTATAATGAACAGTAGAACAGTAAAAATCTTTTTTTAAAGTAAACTACATAAATCCCATATTCCTCATGATAAAATCCACTTTTTTTCTGTATTTTTATGATGCCAAGACCTCAGTATTGTTAAGAGCCTCTCTACATACACGCAAACTAAAGTGAAATACTTTGATATAAAATAGAAGGTGACATCTAATGTGATGTGTCCAATTCAGACATTAACTTCAAGGACTATTTGTCAAGAGACAGAGAAAGTAGTCACAGGCTTCAAATGCTAGTGGAAAAAGAATAACAGGAAATTAATAAGAAGATCCAAATACTTGAGAAACAGAGCATGAGTGATGCTTCTTAGAATTGGAAAATGTAAGACTTCTGCCTTCCTATCGCAAATAGTTGCCTGGACTTCTTTAATGAGTGATTTTTGATGGTGTAAAATGTTCAATTTCAAAAGTGAATTCCCTGCTAGAAGTTGCATTCAAACCCTTTATAAACTATTCTCTGAGGAAAAGTGGACATTCTTAGAGACTTAGTTTTCAAAGCCTCAGCCCAGATTCTGGTTAGTCTTGTGCTCAACAGTCATGAAGGACAGTAGTTATGTCACATGTGGTGAGGACAATTGCAACAACAAGAGAATGAGTCAAGGTAAGAACAGACACAGAGTGTCATTAACAGAATTACTTATATAAGGAAGTTGGTAATATGAACTATTTGTGTGCTACATTATTTTTTCAGACTTAGGGTACATACATCCAGTATTTTAGAATTCTGAAGGACTAAGTAAGAACTTTGACTTTCGACCTAACTATCCATCCATCTATCTATCTATCTATCTATCTATCTATCTATCTATCTACCCATCTATTTACCTAACTATCCTCTATCTCTACCTAGCTATAATCACCTAAAAATACTCTTTGCCTTTTGAATGAACAAGCTAACAAAGTGTGCAAAGTCTCATCTTTTTCGAAGAACACTGGAAAACTTACCTGCCTATAGTTTACAGGTGGAAAAAACCAATTTACATCAATTCATGAGGAAGATTTAACTCCCAGGAGCGTGCCTTGAATAGCAGTTCTTAATGTATTTTCAACATCTCTAGATAAAATACCATAGAATAATAGAGTGGGTTGGGTCGTGTCGTCCCACACTTTGCAGCTCTTCAGTGTTTTCAGTTCTGTAAATAGTTTCTCACGCACTTTCTGTAAACGTAGCCATGTTTTGCTAACCGTCCCTGCTTGTTTTGCATTCCTTTAGTTTAGGAGGAGTTTGTATGACAGACATTTCCATTGACCAGTGGAATTGAGAGAAAGAAAATCTCATCCTCCAATCCACGGTGATTTCTAAGAAGATATAAATAAACGACTGAGGGCAGAGGTTGGCCCCTTTTTCCTGGCCTCTCTCCCTGGCTGCTTGACCTGACAACCTGTGTCTCGCGTGCTTATTTTGTGTCCGAGAGCGATAGGGTCGGAGAAGACCATAAAGATCACCTAATTCCAACAGCTCTGCCATAAGCAGGGGCACATTTCACTAGACCAGGTTGCTTGGAGCCCCATCCATCCTGGCCTTGAACACTTCTAGGCATGGGGCATTCACATCTTCTCTGGGCAACCTGTTCAAGTGCCTCACCACCCTCACAGTAAAGAATTTCTTCCTAATATCTAATCTAAACCTGCTCTCTTTCAGTTGGAAGCCATTGCTCTTTGTCCTGTCACTACATGCTCTTGTAAAAAGTCTCTCTTCATCTTACTTGTAGGCTCCATTCAGGTCCTGGAAGGGCTGCAATTGGGTCACCCCAAAGCCTTCACTTCTTCAGGCCGAAAAATCCCAGTTCTTTCCTCATTGGAGAGGTGTGCTCCATCTCTCTAATCCTCTTGGTGGCCTCCTCTGGACTGTCTCCAACATGTCCATGTCCTTTCTGTGCTGGAGACTCCAGAGTACTTCAGGTGGGGTCTTACCAGAGCAGAGCAGAGGGGCAGAATCCTCTCCTTCTCCCTGCTGGCCATGCTGCTTTGGATGCAGCCCAGGACACGTTTGGCTTTCTAGGCTGCAAGGGCATATTGCTGAGTCATGTCCAGCCTTTCATCCACCAGCACCCCCAAGACATTCTCAGCAGGGCTACTCTTGTTCTGCTCATCCCCCAGTCTGTGTTGATACCCTGACTCATGTGGAGCACCCTACATTTGGTTTTGTGGAAACTGAAGGGATTCCCACGGGACCAATTCTTGAGCTTATCCAGGTTCCTGTAGATGGCATCCCATCCTTCAGGTGTATCAGCAGCATCACTCAGCTTGGTGTTATCTGCAGATTTGCTGAAGGTGCAAATCCCTTGATTTTTGTCATTAATGAAGATATTAAATAACACTGGGCCGAATACAGACCCCTCAGGGACACCATTTGTTACTGATGTCCATCAGGACTCTGACAACTACCCTCTGGATGCAACTGTCTAACCACTTTCTTATCCATCTAACAACCCACGTATTAAATCCATACCTCTCCCTTTTAGAGACAAGGATGTTGTGGAGAACAGTGTCAAAAGCCTTTGCAGAAATCTACAGAAATTACACCTGTAGCCCTTCCCTTGTCCACTGATGTAGTCATGCCATGACTGAAGGCCACTGGGATTGTCAGGCAAGACTTGACAAGCTTGGTGAAGCTGTGATGGCAGCTTCAAGTCATCTCTCTGTCCTCCATGTGCCTTAACATAACTTCTAGACAGATCTGTTCCATGATTTTCCCAGGCACAGAGGGGAGTCTGACAGGTCTGTAGTTCCCAGTGTCCTCCTTTCTTTCCTTTTTAGAAATGGGTAGAGTGTTTCCTCTTTTCCAGTCCCCTAGGACTTTACCTGACTGCCATGAATTTTCAAATGTCAGGGAGAGTGGCTTGGCAACTACATCAGTCAATTCCGTCAGGACTCTGGTTGCATCTCATTAGGTCCCATGGACTTACGTACATTCAGGTTCCTCAGGTGGTCACAAACCTGATCTTTACTTACAGTGGGAGGGGCTTTGCCCCCACCAGTCCTCATGCTACTGTCCATCCACTTGAGAGGTATGAGAAGAGAGGTTGCCATTAAAGACTGAGGCAAAAAGGTGAGTACCTCAGCTTGCTCCCCATCTGTTTTTGCCAGTTTGCTGGCCTTGTTTATCAGAGGGTGTTACACCCTCTTTGATCTTCCTCTTCTAGTTATCACACCTGCAGAAGCCTTTCCTGTTATGCTTTCTGTCCCTTTCCTGGTTCAGTTCCAGGCTGTTGTTCCTCACCTCATCCCTACAAAACTGAACTTCCTCTCAATGCCCTTCCCAGGTCATCTGTACTTGTTTCCACTGTCAGTGCATTTGCTTCTTTCCCACTATTTAGACCAGCTCTTCCCTACTCAGCCATGCCGTCTCATGCCTGTCTTGCCTGATTTTTTGCTCTTGGGGATTGCCAGGTCTTGTTCTATAAGGAAGACTTCCTTAAAGATCTACCAGCTCTGTTCCACTGTTCCTGTGGTCAGTCTTCCAGGAGATCCTATTGATTATCTCACTGGAGATCTGAAATTTTACTTTCCTGAAGTAAAAATTTTTCAGGGGTCTAACTTTACCCCTTTCTTGACCCACATCCCTCAGGATGTGCAAACTCCACCAATACAGGATCACTGCAGCCTGGGTTGTCTCCAATCTTGATATCCCCAATTAGCTCACTTGTGCTCGTGACCAACAAATCCAGTATCACATTCCTTTGCTTGGATCAGGAAGTTATCCTTCCTGCATTCCAGCAGTCTCCTGGCTTGCCTACAGCTCTGTGTGCTACTTTCCCAGTGGATGCTGGAATGGTTGAAGTCCCCCAGCAGGATAAGAGCTTGCAAGCAGGATCCCTCCTCTATATGGAGAAAAAAGGCTCCATAAAGAGCCTCCCCTTAATCAGGGGCCTGTACTGAACACCAAGCATGAGGTTCCCTTTGTTGCCTCAATCTCTGATTCTTACAGGCTTTCAGCCAGCTCATGATTTTTCTTCAGGGACAGCTCTTCACACTTGATCCAGCTACTGATGCAAAGGGAAACTTCTCCCCCTCTCCTTCCTCCCCTGTCTCTTCTGAACAGCCTGTAGCCATCGGTTGTTGCACTTTAGTTATGGGCTTCATCCCACCAAGTTTCAGTAACGGCAAAAAAGACATAACTTTCCAGCAGCACATGGCTTCCAACTTCTGCTGTTTGTACATTGATGTAAATGCAGCTGAGCAGATGTGTCACCTTCGTAGAGGAGCACCCCTTAATTCCGTTCATATATTTCCTTGGTGTTTCCCTGTTGGTTTCCCTTGCCTCAGGAGTTCCTGGTTCTTCTCCATAAGACTGAAGGTCTGCTCCAGTGTGGCCAGCACTGTTTAGAGTCACCAGCTGAGGGCCCTTGCCAGCACCCTGTCCCTCTAGTCTTTGCCTCTCATCCCACAGCTTGCCAGGGACAAGTCAGATATTGTCCTCCTCCCCCATCATATCTGCTGTCCCCTTTTTAACAGCAAAAACCACAAGTTTTTTACCATAGCATTTCTGTCAGGCATTGAAATCATGCTTAAGAATAAGATTAAGCTGTGTAAGGACTTATATTCCTTCCTCATGTAAAAAACCCAGAAGAATCCACAAAAAAATATCAAACAAAAAATGCACACACACCCCCACTCCCCAGTAAAACAAAATCTGAAGCTGGAAAGTTTTTACCTTCCTTTTACATATCAGAAGACATGTAGCTGCTTCATTAATCTAGTTTAGCTTTGTGCATGACTTTAAGTGAGAAAACCAATTAATATATTTGAAAAGCCAACTATAGGAATAATTCACTAACTGTTTAATAAAATTGAAAAAGCGGGATAGAATGTTATCTTCCACTTGCTCTTTCAGTTCAGCAAAATTAGTGGAGGAAGGCTTTCATACCTTGCCAGTGTCTCTGCAGGAATCCTGATTTCTGCTTCGTTCAGTATAGGCCTGAGGGCAAGCCAATGTTTGCTTCAATTTTCTGCAATAATAGCAAGACAATTTAGCAGTAATGGATAAGTAGGGAGAAAATTAAGCAGTTTGCTGAGATACAGAAACGAAGCCAGAAAATACTTGGCTTCATCTTAGGCTTCAAATTCATAGTCAATTCATTAGTGTAATTTAGTCCTTCCATAAGACTTCGAGTGATAAATTTTACTAATACTTTTGAAATACCAGCTGTAAGAAGAATTCACATATTGGTGAGTAAAATTAAAGGAAGGGGTAGAATGAATCCTTCATTTTCATCTGGTACATGAAGACTTATGAAGACCCTTGCAAAAATGACTCTTTCTACTTGTGGTAAATAGATTATACTAAAGGAAAACATTATAAAATTGCACTTATATTTGTGAAAAAAAAATTGGGGGAGCATGTCAGAATATTTACTGAGACTTAATTTTACTTTTGACTGGCTTGTTTGGAGATGACTTGTAGGCAGATCTCTGTTTTCTGTCAGATCCAGAACCCACTTGGAATACTGGAAATACGGTAAGGTCATTATTGGCTCAAATATATTGTTTTGTGTTAAGTCTTAAATAATTGGCTTTGAACTGTTTGGGTTTTTTTGTTTTTTTTTGTTTTTTTTTAATATTTAAACTGAAGCACAGTCACAAAAAAGTCCAGCTCAAGTGATCAAACCAGCAGTAAAGTACTTAATCAGTGCACTCAACCTCTAGATCTCTGAACAAAAGCTTAAAAGCCACTCAGGTGAAGTAGTTTGCTTAAAATTTTTCTACATCCTATACACTACGGTCACAACAAACTAAGAAAGTCTTAATTGCTTGGAGAGACAAATTAACTGTGTTATGTTTAGGTGTGAGAATATTACCTTGTTAGTGAGGATTTCATTGCTATAGGGATCTTTGTTGTGGTTTTGTACTTACTTTCTTTCTTACACTGATATATATACGTGCCAGAGTCCTACATGGATAGCAAAAATGGACAAGTTGACATGATTTATGCTTTATTTGGTAGAAATATAATTCTGATCAAGTCGTGCAAAAGACTTGGATTCTGTGGTACAAAATGTGGTAGTGAGATTTAAATTCTTAAATGATGTGGTTGATACCGGGCATTTGGAAGCCAGGCTAACAGAGAAGCATATGAAATACTACATGTAAGGGGAGGGGAACTGAGTAAAGAGATTTCCCCCCACTAACTTTAGTCAAGAGCAGTCCCTGACAGAAGTGGAAGTCAGCAGATTGCAAGAAGACTCCAAACAAAAAAATAAAACAGATAAAACCTTCATCAAGACTTACATTCTCTTGAGGTATCTTGAAAGAGATACACTCAGCAATTCTCTATGTACCTGTAAGAAGGGGATACCATAGAAAGAAAATATGGTCTGAAAGCTGTTTTTTCTTATTTCCTGACACTCTGAATAAAGTAAAAATAAGCTGACTAGTTAAAAAAAACCCCCAACAAAATAAAACCAAAACAAAACCCAACCCAGAACTATTTATAGAAGCGGTTTTGATTGGCTGAAGCAACCTGACCCTTGGGAGAAGCTGTGTTCACATCCCTCTTAATGATACATTCTTTAATCAGGCACAAAAAACCAAGCAAGCAACCAAGCAAGCAAGCAACCAACGAACCAACCACAAACCCCAAAAACCAAAAACCAAAACCAAAGAAAGATTGTTAAGAGTAGACAAAGCCAAGCCTTTGGATTTTCCAGTCACCCCACGAGTCACTCCAGACAGATCAACTTTGTTGATAGGATGTATATTAGTTGAACCAAATTCAGGAGATGCAAGGTAATAAAATGTTTGGATCTCAAAGTCAGGAAAAATCTGCATTCAGAGCGATCTGTGATAATAATTGGAAATCAAAAGAGTCTTGGGATAATGTAGGCAGATTATGGAATAGACTGTGTTACTACTACCATTCCTCAGTTCTAAGGAAGCAAGTCTTAGTAATATAAAGAAAATGGTAGTGGTTTGATGAATTTTCTCTCTAGCAATGGGCTTCTTTGAAGAAGAAAATGATAGTGAGAGGTAACCAGAACAAGTTAATTTTGCCAGATTAAAATACTGCTTTTTGAAAATAAAGCCATAGATAAATAAAGGGAAGAAATCCACAGCTTGACCTTTTTTAATGAAAAGAAAGAATTAAAAGTTGAAGAGCACATGAGAAAGATGCAATGCAGTAGGGAGAAATAGTTCCTATTGCAAAGTTAGAAAGATGTTAACTTTGGTCTCATAGGGCTATGGTGCAAGTAGTTGAGTATATCTTGTAGGGGATATACAGATTTCGGTATTGGTGTACTCAATAGAGATGAGACCCAGACTAAGCCACACACTGCTAGCATGGTTATTGTCACTCTTAGAGCTTAGAAACTAAACAGCTATCTAGGCCAGGTGAAGTTTTAAAAAGTAGTTTGTCATTGGCCATACAAAAATTTTGTTTTTGTTTGGACGGAAGATAACTGAACACATAAAACAATAATACTGTACACTCTCTGAAAGTTACTCCTATTTTAGAAGCTGCTTTTAATGCCTAATAAACTCCTATGATGACTATATTGCTATGATTGTAGAGGGTTCACTAACAAAGTGAAGTAAATGAGTGACTACTTTTACCCTTTCATTAGGAAGGCACTGTGGGGCTTAGGTGTTTTTTTGTGGGGGTTTTCGTGTTTTTTTTTGTCTTTTAAGAGTAGTAATTTTAATAGTATCAAAGTAACTGATGTTAGCCTTGGAGCATCATTTATATGCTGCTTTTATTTGGAGAGGAATGGATCTGGGTAGAAAGACTTACTAGCCTCTATCTAAAAATTCCACACTTACTGTGGAATGTGTACATACAGGCTGTGTACATGTGTACATACAGGCTGACAACATAAACATAGGCTTGCATGTAAACCTCTAGGTTAAATATAACTAAATAAAGTTTTTCCTGTATCTATCTATATATATATACATATAAGAATTAGAAAAGAGTAAAAAGAAAGGAATTCATGCATACAGAGAAAACAACGTGGTGAAAGTGACAGGCAACAAATATTAGTGATGCCTCAAGGGAGTGTCCAGTAGTGTCATGACCTGTTCCTGATGCAGGGGTATTGGGGAGAAGGCAGGACTTCTACAGTTCCTGACTGGAAGGCGGAATATGCGAGAGGGTGCACAGGCAATATTTGCCTGACGCTGTCTCTGACAAGAACAGGATAAGAGCTAAAGCTCTGCTGTAAGGAGAGAACTTGTGACTTCACACAGCAGTGACAGTGGAAAACTGCCTCATGGAAAACTTTGGAATCCAAATATTGTTGAAGGGCACATGGGAATTAATCAAATATTGTTCACAAACTAAGCTACTTGGTAAACTGTAAAAACTTGAAGCATTTTGGAATTGTTGTGATTAATTTTAGTCTGATACAAAGAAGTTACGATAGTAAAGTTCCATGGTTTTTATTGCCAGACTGGGAAGATAGGGGGAGGTGCAGTTTGGAGGTATTTACCTCCATTTCAATGAGAGTATTGCCTAAGCTGCACCATAAAGGCTACAAGGTACTGGCTTGGACTATTATATAGAATACCGGAGACTGAAGTGAGTCTAGTTTTACCTCTCTCTCTCCCCAGGATCACTACCCCAAGTCTTTAGGATTTATGCAGAACAAATACAATTGTAATTTTTTTCAATTTTTTTGAGGTCTTCTGTGAGAAGATCTTGCTCACTAATGTCAGAGTTAAGGCAACCAAAATGTTAAGCTTCATTGGCTGAGCATTTGCCTGTAGTGCAAATCAAGAAGAGAGAAAAAAAAAAAAAAGGTGGGGGGTAGAGAGAGGCCGAAGATAGACAGAATGATGTGTGTGAGCTCTAAGAACAGAGAATTCATGTGCTTATGCTTGTGATAATAGTATGTGTTAGGCAAATAGATAAAGCTATCTCTTTAGACAACGCTGCCAAACGAGCCTTCTGAATCACACTAGCAGGCCTGAAAATTCGTCCTACCTCCCTCCCATTATTCTTTCTATCTTTCAGTCTGATGCATGCTGAAGCGGCATGCTAGAAACTGCTCTCCTTATCTAAATCTCCTGGTCCTCCTTTGCCTGACTCCCTTCCTGCCCACCATGCAGCCTTGCTGGCTGGCATGCCTCCTTCTCCTCCTCCTTCTCCTCTTCTTTGTCCACCTGGTGCCACCTGGCACAGTCACTGGCTGCATCATACTGGGGAAGTTGGTGCTTGGGTTTCTCCTGCCCTTCTGCCTCTTCTTGCAGATGCTTACTTTTGTGGGGAGTAGTCTTCCTGTAGAAGCGCTTCCTGAGTGCCTGTGGCTGATGTTTGTGGTGTGGTAGGCAGACACAACTGCAGAGAGTACTAGGGACATATAGAGGTGCAGCGGAGCAAGACAGTCAGGTGTTTATCTTTCCTTTCACCATTTAGTGAGGTTCTGGTAGATCTGAATTTGTATTTCAGACAAAGGAATGTTTTACATAGGAACATAAATATGAAGACACACATGAGGTCACAAGGCATAGTAGCAGGCAGTTGATTTATTGGAATCAAATTAGCAATGAAAAAAATTATTAGATGCTTTTCTCATTGATTAACTGAACGAGTTCATGTCTAACTCTACAGTGGATGAACTTTTAACTAATAGAGCTTCATACAGAAAATGCTTAGAGTTTCAAAATGCATCACAAAGTAGTCATAAAAACCTGCAAGTGTCAACATCTGTTTAGGAAATAAATACTAAAATGACAAAAGACAGCGGATTCATTTGGTGATCCTTAAATATGTCTGACAGTTACTTCGCTGTTTAATCACTCCCGCTTCTTTCACTTTATGGCCTAGTCCATGGACTATAGTTTTATTGCATGAGAGACGTTTTTCTCTTATTGCACTTTTTCCCTTAAATTTGTTCAAAGGACAAAAGAATAATAACTGTTCAAAGGTGGAAAGAAGATTTTGTAGAAATAACACACAGTGGTTTTTTGCCAAAACATGACTCTATTATGCAGATTACCCTGGTTATCTCCTGCACATTTCCAAAGCCAAACCCTTAATATTTTATATAAACAATATAGTAAGTGATGACTGATTATGTCCTTTGTCTTCACATATCAAGAGCGAGACAAGAGTGGTTAACTCATGAACAGCATTGGCTGCTATGCTCCTCCAGAGTTATTCCATTTCTCTCATATGAAGATAAATGTTGCAACAGAGCTTGCTCATGAGATGTAATATATAATGTATATATTCTTTCTGCATACCACTCTTGAGAACTAGAATGGCTTGAAATGACAGGCACAGAAAATTAAAAGCTCTTCGAAGTAGGGGAGTAATGGGTTTTGAAGACAGTAAAACTTTTGATGAGTTTACAGTACTTCATCTGTGAAATAAAAGCAATTTTACTTTGACATAGTCAAAGGAGGAATATTTATGTCTCTTATGACGTAAATATACACAGCTTGCATATACGTTCAAGTGAAATTGTCTGAGCTACACTGATGGCTTTGAAGACAGACAGAGCTAGTATAAGAACATTTGTTCAGTACTATGGGGCCTGATTTGATTCATCCAAGAGTCTTCAAATAGCTGCTGATGTCATCTCAAAACCTCTTTCAATAATACTTCAGCAGTATTGGGAATCCAGAGAGGTCCCAGCTGACTGAAAGCTGATGAACAGTCTTGATTTTCTAGAAGGGCAAGAAGGAAGGCCCTGGACTACAGGCCTGACAGTCTCACTTCAGTGCCTGGTAAAGTTATGTAGAAACTTATTCTAGGAGGTATTGAAAAACACCTGAAAGATAATCCAGTCATTGGTCACAGACAGCATGGAGGAAAGTCCTGCTTTTCAAACCTGATTTCCTTTCAGGAAAGGAAAAGATAAGCTCCCTAGTTGATCAAGAGAAGCCAGTGGATGTAATATTTTTGGATTTCAGTAAAGTTTTTGATGCTGTCTCTCACAGGATCCTTCTGGACAAAATACGCATCCCACAGATGGATAAACACATAATGGGATGGGTGAGCAACTGGCTCACAAGTCAGGCACAAAGGGTTATAGTGACTGGGGTGACATCAGACTGGGGACCTGTCACTGGTGGGGTTCCACGGGGCCTCATTCTTGCCCCTGTGCTCTTCAGTATCTTCATGAACAACCTGGGAAAGCCAAAAGGGAAGTGACTGAGGTCAGTTGATTTGTTCAGCCTGGAGGAGACTGAGGACAGACCTCATTGCAGTCTTCAGCTTCCTGGTGAGAAGAAGAGGAGGGGTAGGCACTGATCTCTGGTTTCTGGTGACCAGTGACAGGACCTGCGGGGATGGCCTGAAGTTGTGTCCAGGGAGATTCAGGTTGGATATTAGGAAAATGTTCTTCACCCAGAGGGTGGATGGGCACTGGAACAGGCTCCCCAAAGAAGTGGTCACAGCACCAAGCCTGACAGAGTTCAAGACCATTTAGACAATGCTCTCAGGCACGTGGTGTGATTCTTGGGGATGATGCTGTGCAGGGACAGGAGTTGGACTCAATGATCCTTGTGGTTTCCTTCCAACTCAGCTTATTCTGTGATTCTGTGATACATAGCGTGATATTGGCTTGTGTTCTTAGTGTGACAGTGACATTTGCTAACTCTAGCCTCAAGACCTTTAAATACTTTGCTGAAGTTGATCTTAAGTACTTCAAATGCTGCTTTAAAAAGTGCCCATAAATACTTTCCTGTCTGGATAAAGGATACACATTCATAATTTTAAAATGTAACGAAAAATGTGAAGTGTATCTGTGAAATTAAAATTTGACTATAATCGTAAGTCTTCAAAGAAAAATAAATAGCTTATTTCCATCAAACAGGAAGGCTTCATACTCTGATTTTCAGGTTTACAATTGCAACATATATAGCACTTTTAAATACCATCATATTATAGTGAGACCTATGAATGTATAGTCATGTCACAATTTTCAAGGAGAATAGTTGTACTTTTGTGGTTTAGATACTTGTGCTTAAAAAACTCAGCACTTCTTTTTTCTTTCTTTTTTTTTAGCCATATAATATATAGTTATGTATTGCTTTGGGAAATTTTAAAAATTAAAGGCTCTAGGAAATTGAAAGTTTGGTGTATCTCATGCAGAATCATAAACAGATCCTGTAAATTATTTTTGTTTTAACTGCTGTGTTGGTCTGGCTGTTGATAAATAGGGGCGGTCAGCTGCTAAGCAGAAGGACTTGGCTGTTGCTGTTTGAAGAAATGAAGCTATCTGTAAATAAACAATATAGCTTTTTCTTTGGGATTATTGCTAAGCTTTTCTATCAGTCTTCTCTCTCCTCCTACTGGGGGGGATAGGGTATTTAGCAAAATTTTTGGCCCCTTTTCACAGAATCACAGAATATTCAGGGTTGGAAGGGACCCACAAGGATCATTGAGTTCAGCTCTTTAAGTGAATGGCTCGTATGGGGGAGGAACCCATGACCTTGGCTTTATTAGCACCACGCTCTACTTAATCCAAGTCTCTTTACTGTATATATGTTAGAAAACATAAGGGATTTTATACTGAATATCATGAGGAGCTTTCAACTATTTTTACAGAAATACTCATATCTTATCTACTCTCTAGGATGTAAATAAAGAGCACACTTGGTCCTCTCATTTAAATACACAAACTTGTAGGAATATCTTAGGCATCTTTCTTTAGTGCTTTCTATTAGTTACTCATATTAACTGATTGCATTTGATCTAGCAATTATAAAATAATAGTTCATCACTCCTAATTTATTTCACTTTAGAAATATTATTTTAATTGGATAAACACATTGTGAAGTAGTTAAAAGAATGCAAACACACCTGTATGGATGAAGAAATTGAGGATGACTTTTGAGTTGTGGGAACTGCAGCCCGCATAGCATGTCTACAAAGTTGACTACAAAGTGTGTGGGCCTCTCTGTCTTCACAGGAGTTCTGTTCTAATGGAGCAGTTGAAACCCTGGAGTTTTTCACCCAGCTAATATATGAAATATGCTGAAAATACCATGCAAATTTCAATGTCCTTTTTTTCCTGCATTACGTGTTAGGCACCATAAAAATCATCACTTTGGCCAAACTTAAAATTTTTGTTATAAATCTACTAATACCTCATTACACTTAAGATAACCACTTGCATCCTCAGATTGGTCTTGATTTTGTTCTTGCTTCAGTTTTACGATTTCTTTGTGCCACGTATCATAGGCATATAATACTGAAAGCTCCCTCTTTTTTTATATGCAACTCTTGTATTGAAAACGAACATTTGAACTTTCAAGGCAGCTGGGCAGGGAGTGCTCCTATTCTGGCCTTTCGTCTACATGTGCAAAGACAGATGAATGGATGATGTAGACACCTTGTCTTCCTACAGACAAGTGAGAATGAAACATTAATTTAGTAGTCCCAACATGGGTCTTTTTGTGGCAGCTAATCCTTGCTCCCACACTCACAACAAGTTATCTTTCTAGATTCTGTTGCATGTGAGAAGCTGCATAACTGTGACACAGGTTAACGGAAGAGGAAAATATTTTTCTGCAGACTAAGAAGCCTTTTTGTATTATCAGCACTTTCATATGGTGCAGGGTTTTTTGACTGAAATATTTGTCCAAAAAAATGGAAAAGAAGAGGAATTTTCTTGGTACAGAAAATGTCTGGGTTTTTATAATGCTACATAATGGCAGAACAGTACAAAAAGAAAGACTAATCATCAGCTGGTCCATATCATAATTATAGATTGTATTTATTGAAGAAAAAGGAAAATTGGATTAAGACATTACTTCATTTGGCACTTCCATGGGCAAAAGGGACATTTCCTTGTATTGATTTTCAGATGTAGTTCCCTATTCACCACAATTTGATTCCTGTAGTAATTGGTTTGAAATCAATATTTTTTTTAATGTACCTCTCAGCCCACATCCCAAATGAACTTGTTTAAATAGACATTTGTTTAGGTGTTACAAAGGATACCTAAACTCTTTGAATGGTTCTATATAAACAGGAATCAGAAATTACTCGTTCCCTGAAATTCAAAGTGGAATAAACCATCTCAAAGCAAGAAAAGGAAAGTACAAGTTTACTATAAAATCATTCAATTTTGTATTCTTAGTAGATTTTGATGGAAAACTAAATGAATCATCTTATCTTTTATTTGTGAGGAGAAGCCTGGAGCACCTGCTAAGCTTTCCGCTGACACAATGTACATTTAGAGTGGTTGGACACTTCTGGTTGGTTTGCAGGCTGGCCTGCAGTTGTTGTGCTCCCTACAAGATGTATTTGCTCAAGGGGTCCCGTCATCATGCCAAATAAAATCATTCACTTTGGTCGGCAAATATTGACTCAAGCTGTTACGCTTTTATGTATTTCAGAGACTCACAATGTTTGAGAGCTCAGCAAGCAAACAAGAACAGGTACAGGAAGTTATTGTGATGTTTTGGTCTAATGTTTGTTTTTCTACTGCTGATGTACATTCTCCATTTTATATGGCTTGTTGCTAATGACCTTGTTATATAGTGCGCTGTGGCTGATAAGGCCAAAGGCTTTAATAGAATACAAATACATTCACATTTCCACTTGAAGAGTTTAGTTTAATTGTGTTTTGAAATGTACTGTACACTAAAGGCACTCTCTCTTCTGTAATGTACTTTCTAGAAATAAAAGCTTGTGAAGAATAGAATGTATAATGGAGTAAGGTGTAATGGACAGTTCTCTATTCATTTGGAGCTGTATCTGATGCCATCACTCAGCACAAATCTAAACAATTCTGAGCTATGGAGGAAAATTAAAAAGGGGCCAGAAATAAAGGCCTTTCTGAATGTCTGGTATATTCATTTTTCTGAGGGAGAGAAGCAAGGCAAATACTGAAAAGGCTCCTAAAGTTTCTTAACTTTTACTGAATTATTCCACTCCAGAAGTAACATGATGAGAGTCTGAATTAATCTTCAGAACTCATTGTTGAAGTCAGGTTTGGGCAGTACTGATCTTGAAGAACTGTTGCTAAAACAGCATTACTTCAAAAAAAAAATGAGGAGGAAATGTGTGAAGAAGTATAGAAAATGCTGTATGCTTTAGTATGTTAGGTATTTTTTAAAAATCAAGCCATTATTTCACTTCCTCATTGGTTGTTTGTAAGTAAACAGAAGTTGCGCTGCCAGCCTTGGGAGACCTGGCCAGAGATGGCAGGAGATGGAAGAGCTGGGATGTTTCGAAAAAATTCTCGCCATTCCTGGCTTAAAGTTCCTGGTCTTGAAATAAGATAATTTGTCTCATTGTGGTTTTTTTCTTCATTAGGTTACATTTAATAGCAACATATTTTGTGAAAATAGGTTAAGGACATTTATCAGGCTTCTATTAGTGTTGCTAGCTTTCTCATATTGCCTTATTGGGGCTGAAAAGTCATATTTTTGGAATATCTAAGGTAATATTTAGAAATAAGTCAAGGAGTTTACATACATTCAAAGGAAGAGTGGGCAAGCGCTTAAACATGAGATATCTTTGGGGATTACAAAAGTCATGACTCATGTCAAGTTCCAGGAATCCCCCAACCTGAAAATGGTTGGAGACTAGGGAAGAAATACTGTGTATGCTTGCCTTGTTCTTATTCTTCTCTGAGTGTTTCTTTTAGATGCTGTTCAAGATAGAAGACAGTCCTATGTGTGCAAAATACATAAGTGTATCCAAATTACTGAGTCCCATGAGAACTACCTGTGGAATACCGGGCAGAAACACGTACGTGTATTTTGTCTTAAACATCCTAAGTGTTGTGACAGGAAAATTGTGACTGGGAGAGGGTCATGTAGGGGTGGGGCAATGCTGTTCTGAGCCAGCTTCCAGTTTCATCTAGAGAATCCTGCTTAGTATACCTGCATCAACTCCCCCCATTCTGCTCCCAAGGGCTCAAAAGTGCTGGCTATGCATGTGCAAACAGAATGGTGTGAAAAAACTCTTTGTCCTCTCTTTCTCATTGTCTCTCTCTCTTTGTTTACTCAGGATGCAAACCACATACGGCAAGACCAATGTGGGATCTAAGGAGTGATGATCTTCTTTTTTCTCCTTCTTTTCCATCTTTATTTCTCTTGTCTCTGGCATTTGGAAAAATGTGGCTATCACATTCTACCCCTTACTCCTTACTGAGGTTTATTGTGAGGACTGAAGGCTTGTTAAAGTGTGTTGTAAAATTTAAGGGCTTAAGTGTTAGTCAACACTATTGAGACTAAATAGTGGACTAGTTGTCAGAATTAAGATGACTATACAAAAAAGCGTAAGAGATCTTAGACATATGGACTGGTGTCTTTGTTTGGCCTGATAAGAATTTAAAACTAATATCATGCCCCATACTGACTGGGCTGTGAAAAACCAACCCTTCCTAGAAGATAGTCCCCAGAATATTAAATTAACAGGCAACAGGATCCTCTTGCATTTTCTAATATATGAAGAACAAAACACAGATGTCTTCTGCTTTGAGCTTATAACCATAGCAAGACCATTTCTAAGTCTAACCTTAAAAAGATTGACAGGCCTATCTGAGAAGATTAATGAAAAAAACACCATTTAGATTCTTCTTAGAAGATCCAATTTCCTTAATTTAGCTGTATAGATTAGACTTGGATACCAATAACTGAATAATCCAGGAAGCACTCATTTATTAAAGACATGACAGAAGAAAGATTGTGCATGAAAACAGCATGACCAGAAAGTCAAGGGAAGGGATTCTGCCCCTCTACCCTGCTTTGATGGGCAGAGCACCTGAAGTGCTGCATCCAGCTCTGGTGTGTCCAGCACAGGAAGGACATGGAACTATTGGAGTGAGTCCAGAGGAGGGCCACAAAAATGATTAGATGGATGGAGTACCTCTCCTATGAGGAAAGGTTGAGATAATTGGGATTGTTCAGCCTGGAGAAGAGAAGGCTTTGGGGTGACCTACTTGCAGCCTTCCAGCACCTGAAGGGAGCCTACAACAAAGATGGAGAGAGACTTTTTATAAGCACATGTAGTGACAGGACAAAGGGCAATGGCTTCCAACTGAAAGAGACCAGATTTATATTAGATATTGGGAAGAAATTCTTTACTATGAGGGAGGTGACTCATTGGAACAGGTTGCCCAAAGCTGGGTTGGATGGGGCTCTGACCACCCTGGTCTAGTGAAATGTGTCCCTACCCATGGCAGGGGGTTGGAACTCCATAATCTTTAAGGTCTCTTCCAACCCAAGCCATTCCATAACGCAAGTAGAGTGATGAGCTAAGTGTATGTTCTCCTGTGATAAAGTTGAGGTGTGATATCTAAGCAGAATTTATGCAGTTTCATTTATATTGTTTTGGCTGATATGTGTCTAGCACACAGCTGAGACATATACATGGCCCCATAATCTTGTGACGCAGCAAAAGGAAGTAGCTTAATTTCTGTAGTGAATGTGGCTATTTAAATCTTACATGTTCTAAAAGGTGAGCTTCTTGAAAATAAGAGAATGGGAATAGAGAAGTTTAGAGTAAAATAAACTGAATCTTGTTTCTAAGATAATTCCAACTTATATTTCTAGTAGATTTTGTAAAAAATCCAAAATTGTGTAATGTCTTAAGGAGTAGCGTGTTGAAGTAATCTATTCAGTGTACACAGGTTGTCAATGAAAAATATCACAGTAACTCAATGTTGTAAATTTGATAAAGTTTGACCCATAGGTGGAGGAGAAGCTTTATGTGTTTTGTTGAAATACTGCTAATTTTTTTTGTGTTGCAAACATGTTAAATAACATGTTTTTAAACTAAACACTTTATCTGTGAAATTCTCATATGTCCTATTGTTTATTTAATGGTTTTTAAAACTAGGAAAGGCAAGGCTCATAATTCTGTTAAAAACTAAGTAGTTGAACACTGACATTTTAAAATTCACATTTCAAATTATGGGATGAGAATGAGAAGTCATTGGCTGATCTCTAGTCAAAAAATTCTTTGGAATCATTGCATGTGGGTTCTTGCTTTGTAACTACAACAATTTATCTGGCTAAATCTCTGTTTACTAGACAGGAGAGTACATAATTGCCTAAAGTTCAGTGACAGAGGTTGTATCACTCAGATCTTTCCTTTTATGAACAGGCTGGTCTGTTCAAATATATGATTATTACAACAGTTTCCTATCTGGGGATTTCCACTCAGTAAACTGGAAACTTCTGATTCTCTCTGAAATAGAACAGAAGACTGAGGGTATGACTTTGCCCCACAGAGTTTCCTAAATAGGACTATTGAGATGACATCACTTTCCAAAATTAAATGTGTTAATGAGAAAGTTTTCTCAGGCTAAAACAAGCAGCTATCAGTACATGATGTAATTACAGACAAATGGTGGTGTGTTCTATTGTAAATGGCTTCTGCAAGAACATAAAACAATTATTTGCTTTTTATATATCTTTAAATGGAGTTCAAGCTCTTGTAAATTTAAGCAGCAATTGTTATTAGGAAAAAGTTTGTGTGGTTCTGAGACTCCTAGGAGAAGAGGTAAGAGATGCATAGGTCTTCAGTGTTGTGTTGTAAAAGCGCACCTTCTTTTAGAGAGCTAACAGCTTCAGTGTTTTGGTAAGACGTCAGCTGTGAATAGTAATTCATAATTCTCCAACAGAACCTGAGGATATAAATGGATAACAAACTTTACCAGGTGTAACCTAGAAAAATATTGAAAGCTTAAACAAAACTGAAATATGGGAGGTTATTCAGTATAGGTTTCTGTGAAAAAGTGTTGGGGTTTTGTTTCGTTTTTTGTTCTGTTTTCCAGAAACTTCTGTTGATTGCTTACTGACATTCTGCATATATTTTAATGCACATTTCTAAATTTATGCATCCCCTAATTGTAATTAAACACCCTGTCTCTTAAAAAACTGTTCTTTCCCCATATGCCTAAAGATGAGTACAATTGCTTTGGTTCAACCTGAAATGAATAAATATATATGTATATTTCAAAGTGAAAGACTCCTAAAGTAGAAGCAATTCTGTAGGCATGAAAATGCATGACAGTTTTGTAGCTGTGCCTTTTTTGAACTCCTATTCTAGAGTAAAATCTTGTGTCTGGTGAATGTAGGAGTGTGGTAGTAGTGCAGCATTTCAAGTTTCCTTTTACAAGTACAGAGACCTCATTTGTACATACACAAGCCTATGAACCACTCAGTCTCTAAATTCTGGTTGCTTGAGAAGATATGGCTTAAAAAAAAGGAAATCTGACAGAAGATGCTTATCTGCATTCCTCTCGCTGTTCTTGCCAACCATATCCTTTTCTATTTTGTCATGACCTATCACAGAATCACAGGATGAGTAGGATTGGAAGGGACCACAGGGTGTCATCTTGTCCGACCTCCCTTCTCAAGCAGGGTCATTCTAGAGCACATGGCAGAGGATTATGTCCAGACAGTTCTTTACATTTCCATGGTGAGGGAGACCCCATACCTCCTGTTCAGGTGGAACTTCCTGTGCATCAGTTTGTGCCTGTTGTGTTTTGTCCTATTGCTTGGCACCACTGAGCAGAGCCTGGATCCATCCTCAACACTGTCCCCTCAGATACTTGCATTCACAAGATCCCCCACTCAACTGTCTCTTCTCAAGGCTGAGAAGGCCCATCTTCCTCAGCCTTTCTTCATAAGAGAAATGCTTCTGTTCCTTAATAATCTTTGTAGCCCTTTGCTTGTCTCACTTCAAGAGCTCCATGTCTCTCCTCATGTTCTGAGGAGCCCAGAACTGGACACAGCACTCCAGATATGCCTCACCAGGGCACAGTAGAGGAGCAGGATCACCCCCCTCATCCTGCTGGCAATGCTCTTCCTAATGCACCCCAGGACACCATTGGCCTTCTTGGCCCCCAGCGCACACTGCTGGCTCATGGACAGCTTGTTGTCCACCAGGACCCCCAGGTCCTTCTCCTCAGAGCTGTTTTCCAGCAGATCAGCCCTCGTCCTGTGCTGATGCCTGGGTTATTCCTCCCCAGTTCAGGACCTTGCTTTTGCCTTTGCTGAATTTCAAATTTTTTCTTAACTGGACCTGTAGAATCTAAATATAATTTAAGTATGAAAGGTGATTGAGGCCTTTTCATCAAATGTAACCGCTATAACAAGGTCTTTACAAGGTAGCAATACTTTACAACCAGTAAGCATTTGAGCTGTGTATTTTCCTTTCTTGATGAAGGCTGAAGGACATTACAAAGAGAAAGCTTGTGAATGGAAGATTGGCTGAATCCTCAGTGGTACTCTAATCTTTCCCAATTTTTAGTAATACTTTCACTGTGTGTCAGGGAGCAACTGTATTAGAAATGTGAGTGAAGGGCTGGCATTATTCTCCACCAGAAAATACCTGATTCATTCCCCCAGTCTCCTGCATGAAAACACAGAGCAGAAAGGAGGTGACACCCCTCCTCTGCTGCATGCCTTCCCATTCATGGGCTTTCAGCCTATTGTCTCCCTCTGAATGTAGGGTATTTTTTTATTTTGCTCTAGTTCTATCATCTTTGTGTTCGGGCGATGACAGTCCTCGAACGTATTTATATTGTTGCCTTAACTCCATCAGCCTCAGCTTTACTCCAGCTTAAAGGCTAAGTCCAGGAAACAACAGCATTTGGATAAACAGAAACATTGCTTGATGGTATATGACCTTTTTACATTTGAAGAAGCAACTTCTCTGTCGCTGTTGTAGCGGAGAGAAAACCAACACTGATTTGGTCCAGGAAGACAGGAGAAGTAGCCTCTTTATTTAATTATACACAGCTTGTTTTATACCTTAGTATTTTTATACCTTAGTATTCTTGCGTGGTGTAAGGTCATTGGACCTCCGGTCATCCACCTCTTAGGGTGATTGGTCAATTCTCCCAACACCCATTCCAAAATATTTCTCTAGTCAGAATCATAACAATCATACAAACAGCTCACAGTTGCGAGATAGCAAAGTTAGTTTACAAAACCCATGTCATTGTTTCTAATAGTTTGCATGGGAAAGACATAGCTCTCACAAAATGCTGCAGCCTCACAAGATGCTGCAGAAAGCTGGAAAGTTTCTCTGCTAAAGCTTTTTAGCATCCATACTCCTCCTTTCCTCCATGCACAAAACTTGATAGATTTATTTCAAAAGGGATAGTTGAACTTCTACTAAACAGAATGTAAAGTCAAGATGACTAATATTTTGTAGTTGAGAATTGGTTTAGATCGACAGGACTGAGGAAGAAAAGATAAGGTCGTGGAATCATTTAGGTGGGAAAAGACTTCTAAGATCATTGAGTCCAATTATTATGCAGGTACTGCAAAAGCTAAGTAAAGCTTTAACTAATAAAAGAGTAATGAAAAACAAGAAAAACAAAATGTAACCTGTGTTGATGCCATGATGCTGTCTTTGCTTTTTGTATATACGCCCTCTATATACTCTTTTGTATAACTTTTATGTATTCTTAAGGGCCTTTTAGCCCACATACTTCTAATTCTTCAGATTTGATAACTAGCATAGGCCCAGTATTCCATTAAGCCAGGAGACCAAACATCTCAGAAGCCTCAGACACCAAGGTCTTCTCTGGAACACATTTTGTAAACTAAGATAGGCCTGTCCAGGGGGGAAAGTTCCTCGGGGAGGGGGGAACTCGCTCAGCCTCTCACTGGGGAATCTTTGATAGATATGTTAATTGGTAAAGTCTATAATTTTATACCCAAACTATTGTGGGTGTGCATTTCAGAGGGTGCTCACAGGGTGCATTTCGGTGTGCATTTCGGTGTGCATTTGGATGTGCATTCCGGCGTGCTCCACCTGAACGGAGTGCACCAAGGATCCTTAAAAAAATACCAAGGTAAAATCCCTTTTTCCCCTCTGTGTTTGGCTCTTGATTTTAAGACCAAGAAAAGGCATCAGTGTAATATCTCAAAGTCTGTAGTCACGCAATTTTTTGCTATTGTGAAGATACTGTTGATAAGATAAAAGAGAACTTGTTCTCCATTAACAATTTGGTCCAGCATTCATCATGGGATAATGTTGCTGAATAAGAGCCAAAGTCTATAAACTGCTAATGAAGATAAGTCTTCTTTATTTAACAGGAGTTAGATTTGCATGGGTGTCATGAAGACAGACAAATCTGTTTCCCCTGTGTTGCAGGAAGCACTAGTGTTCATGGGTATCAAGGGAAATTTTTGAGTCCAAGGCCAGTGTTAGTTTACGCTGTATTAGTGGTGGGTGAGGTCTGGACTGTGCCTGTATAGTGACCATTCATATTGAGAATGTGATACTTTGTAGACCTCTTTTTTTTTTACTTATTCACCATTATTTAGAAAAAAAAAAAATTGGAANGACACCTCTCAGTAATGCAGAACATGAAGCATTGGAATGAGTTGACTTTCACTGTGCCACAGAATATATCAGCTATTAAGACTGGTAAAGATTTTGTATCTGCTCACCTACTGGTTTGTCAGGGCAGCATTTGCTGTTTTTAAAATCTATTAATTCTTTATGGTTGGTGAAATCCCTCATTAAAAAGAAGCAAGATATGGATTTTCCCTGAAGTACTGCCATACAGTGTTGTTTTCTGTGTTTTATATTTGAGTCATGATAGTTATTATTAGGTTATACAAATAATGCAAAACTCGGTTGCAGGGTATGAGGTGGTTGCTAGATTCTTTTTTATAAAACAGGTGATTATTCTCTGTCCTCTTTCTTCCTTTTTTTCTTTTCTTTTTTTTAAGAAATTACTTGGAATTGCATGACTTTCAAGGAAGAATACAAAGAAATTTCTTTAGGGGTAGTGAATTTGATTTTTTTTTCCCAATAGCTGCATTGTCTGCTGTGGAAGAATACATCAGTTCTGTTTCTCATCATGATGACACCCAAGACAGGTTTTTCAGTTGAGCTGAACATTGGTCTCGTTGAATCATTTGACNTGGTAGACCTCTTTTTTTTTTACTTATTCACCATTATTTAGAAAAAAAAAAAAATTGGAAATTTGTGATCTCTATTGTTTGTTAGAAGTATTGGCAGCAATTTAAGATGTACCTGGCCCAGTTCACTGAACTTGCATATTAAGAAAGAGAAGATGGGAAAATGTCTATGTCTGGAATTTTGAAAGAGGATACATATAATTCTGGATTATACACCTTTATAACAACTGGATAGAAGAGGGAGAGAGGAAAGAAGGAAGGAAGGNGTTGTTTTCTGTGTTTTATATTTGAGTCATGATAGTTATTATTAGGTTATACAAATAATGCAAAACTCGGTTGCAGGGTATGAGGTGGTTGCTAGATTCTTTTTTATAAAACAGGTGATTATTCTCTGTCCTCTTTCTTCCTTTTTTTCTTTTCTTTTTTTTAAGAAATTACTTGGAATTGCATGACTTTCAAGGAAGAATACAAAGAAATTTCTTTAGGGGTAGTGAATTTGATTTTTTTTTCCCAATAGCTGCATTGTCTGCTGTGGAAGAATACATCAGTTCTGTTTCTCATCATGATGACACCCAAGACAGGTTTTTCAGTTGAGCTGAACATTGGTCTCGTTGAATCATTTGACTGACTGTGAGTAATAGATCTGTGCACTTCCCCTGGGAAAAGTAATTACTGCACGCAACATGCACCTCTCATGGAAATAACAAAGTGCTTCACAGTAAGGAGCATGGAATCAGTCAAGTCAAGAATAGACATGAGCTTTGAAGATAATATAAACTATGTTTTCTTGTTGACAAAATAATCAAAGGCTTTTGTTTGTGCTTTTATTCTAAACAAGGCTTCCCAGACATAAATCAATATGGCAGCATTTGAATCTCAAGAACAAACAAGAACTCAAACACTAAGTATAGTTTTCAGCACTTCATAACTACTCATTATGTTTATTTCCCAGTTTTCTTTGTTATTTGTTTCCTGTCTCCATTCAGAGCCAACACATTTTTGGCTTTCAATTTCAAGCGTGAAGCACTGCCAATCAGCAGGAAATATAATACAGATAAGATTCATATGAAGTCTTTTGAACTGCTAAAATATCTGGATGGGAAATGGATGTTAAATTGTTTACATTTGGCACAAGAAGAAAAAGTTCCATTTTTAAATTCAAAGCCTCTCCACCTTTGCAAATGAAAACAAATCACATGGGTCATATAGAGTTCCGCTTCTGTAAAATCCATCATAAGTCTGATAAAAGCTTTTGTAAATCAGCAATTTTATCTGTAGCTTGCTTGAAAGTCATTCTACAGCTTAAAAGGAAATGGCCCTTTGCCCTGTGTCCTTTAGAAAAGTACTGTATCAGTAACATGTTCATGACACAGTAAAAACACTAAAATATTAACAGTTTTATTGGTGTTTTAATCTTTTTAAGGAGATATGCTATGCTTTTGCATAACTTTAAGTTTTTCATATTAGTCCAGTACTTTTAATTTATTGAGGATATATATCCAAATCTTATTACTCCAGGATCTGTTTCTCCTTTGCCTTATTTCATTTGCAAAGAGTCTTTGTGGAAGATACCTCCCACCCCCAAATTCTGTGGTTCTATAAATTTGCAGGGTGCAAATAAGGGAAATAGCCTGTCCCAGTTTTCTGAACATTTAAACTAAAACATGGAACTAAAAGTCAATATTCAAATTAGCGGGGTGCTTTTGTATCAGCTCTTACATATGTGCAGGATGTCGCAGACATTCTGGATGGCAGTAGATCTCAAAGATGAAGTTGGGAACAGCATCTCCTTTGGAACAGTTGAGCATTGCTAACAAGTACTACTCATATGGCAAATCAGAGAGTGAGAAGCAGTCACAAAACTGCAGACTGCTATGTGGAACCTCTTATATTTCTAAGCCAACAGAAATGGTAAAAACTGAAAAAGATGTTCAGGACAGGCTTGCCAACAAAAAAGCGCTTCAGCAATTGAATATCCTCTCCTGGATCTGCAGGGAAGGAAACCTGTTTGGAGGAGCAGCTTAACCTTGAAGCCTTGTGACATTTTTGGGGTTGGATGGAACATACTGTCGATGATGGTTATGGCTGAAGAGCCACAAATCTAATTTATAGAGAAAAATCTCTTGAAATTATAATTAAGAGTTATGCAGTTGGCAGAAGCATTATTTCAGGGATAGGACTTAAGCTACTGCTTGTGCTCTTGTCCTCTTTGGATCACTAATGCAGGAATTTTCATATGAAACATGCTTCTTTCTGATGTCTTTCCAAATCAGAGGTCATAGAGCTACAAACTTTGTTGAATACTAATGAATCCTAAACTATCCTGGCTTCATGTTCTCGAGGATGTTGTAGCCAAGTGGCTGGGGATACATAAAATCCATAATTTTTGTTTCAAGGAAATTTTAGGCCAAATGCCTGAGTATTGCTAAATTTAGTGCATGTGGATATTGTGAAAATTTTACCTATCTCAAGTAGCAGCTGCAACCTCATTGAATTCCATAACAGTTTGGTGCTAGCTGGGACAGAATTTAACTCTCTATTAGAGAATATTGGAGAATACACCAGAAATACTCTTCTCATATAAATGAAGAGATATTTTTTGAGATTATGACTTGAAGACACTTGAAAAAGATATGATCTTTCTTTCCAAAGTTTCTGAATAGTCATTATTTGGATTATTGACACAGCTTTCACCTAATATTTTAGGTTGTTGGGAGGAAAGAGTCAAAAGCAGAAGACTGGGAGGAGAGGATAGATTTGCTCAAGTGACCTTGCAGCTGAGAATACCAAGGCCTGGAGAATATCAGTGTGAGAAACCATACATTAAATCTACTGCTGTTTATCCTCTATCTGTCTGGAGAAGTAGAATTTCTGTGTAGAGATAACATAGGTGTTTACAGAAACTTGTAGGCCCTATCCCAGACATGCTTGAGCTCCCTGTTGGGAGAGAAATCAAAGCAGAGACCATAAAAAGCACAGGGAGATCACAGCATGGTGCTAAACTCCGCGTGCACAGGCCCTGGATAAATGGGCACAGCAGCAGCCCTGCCGCCCGCTAGGATTGGACTGAGCCTGACGGTACCCATGCCCTCATTCTGTGTGTCTCTGCTGCCCAGCCTTGTTTCAGGATCCTCCAGTCAGTGAGGTAATGGAGTAAATGTATTCTTTGCATTTCAGCTGTGGTCTTTTTGGTTGTTCTGGTCACCTGCCTGTGTCGATTTACACATGGGTGTGTAACTTTGCCCTTGGGTAATCTTGTCTTTAACTATTGGAAGGCTTTCACTTTTGTAATTGTGTATGCAGAACAAGGAGCTTAATCACAATTTTAATTCTTTGCAGTTGCTCTTGATGTTCTTGTAGCTTTCAAGGAAAACTTCCTGAAGGAAGGTTAGGGAAAACATGAGACAACTGGTGAATGGTGTAAGGAACCTGATGAAGACACAGGAAAAGGTAAAGTACTCAATGTTTCTTTTATTTCATTCATCACTGCTAAGACATGTCTTACAGAAGCCAGGGCTCTGAGACCAAAGGGGAAGTCTGTAACAAGGAACAGTGTCAGCCTAGAGAGAGCACATGAAAATTTGGATGTAAGTCTGTGGGGGCTGATGGGTTGCACCCACAAATTCTGATGGAGTAGGGTAATACCATTACAAGGAAAATCTTGATTATCTTTGAAAGGTTATGGAAATTGGGAGAGGTTTTTGCAACCAATAAAATAAAAAATATCATTCCAATCTTAAACTACTGCTACTAGTGCATGATGATGATACTTGGCATCATCTTAAGATCTCATATGGTGATAGGGAATATACTCATGGAAAACATTTCCAGAAACACGAATGACAAAAAAGTGATTAGCAGTATCAACATATATTTATGAAGAGAAAGACACTTTTAACAAATCTCATAGCCTTCATGAGAAGATGAAAGTTGATCTTATTTCCCTTTACTATACTGTAATATATGGTACAAAATA
>VZTH01003768.1:14031-26081 GCA_013397815.1 Aleadryas rufinucha
GGCTTCACCTGGGAAATGTGCTGAGACCTGGGGAAGAGGTGCAGGACAGTTTCCATGGGAGGCTTCACCTGGGAGAGGACACTTAGGACCTGGGGAAGGGCTGCAGGGGATGGGTGGCCCATGCTGGCCCAGAGCAGCGTGATAGAGGGAGAGGTGACCCCACTGTCCCTGTCCCAGGGAGATGAGGTGTCCTCGCTGTCCTGAGCATCCCACTAGGGGTGTGGAGCTCAGGCCTCTCCCAACCCACTCTCCTGTGGCCATTCCCAGCTGGGTGCTGGGGTGGTGGTGAGGGTTGTGCTGGGCAGATGTGGGTGAGCAAAGACCTGTTCGACCATGAGAACCACACGCTCAGGAAGGTGCCACAGACTCATCAAACCATGGGCACCACACACTTACAGAGGTGCCACAGACCTGTTTGACCATGAGCACCACACACTCACAGAGGTGCCACAGACCCATCAAACCATGAGCACCACACACTCAGGTACTACGGACCCACCAAACCATGAGCACCACACACTCGGGTGCCACAGACCCACCAAACCATGAGCACCTCACGCTCGGGGAGGTGCCACAGACCCATCAAGCCATGAGCACCACACACTCACAGAGGGGCCACAGACCCATCAAACCATGAGCACCACACACTCAGGAAGGTGCCACAGACCCACCAAACCATGAGCACCACACACTCGGGTGCTACAGACCCATCAAACCAGGAGCACCACACACTCAGGGAGGTGCCACAGCCTGGCAGGGCACAGAGTCTTCCATGACCTGTTCTCACCTGTCCACCCCACACTCCTCCCGCCACGAGCAGCAGCGATAAAAACCTCACAAAATCGGCTTTTCACACGTAGGCTCTTCTCCTCCTGCTCTTCCCCCCCGCTCCTGAAGGCGCTTTTCCCCCGCAGGTGTTTACGGACCCCAGCAACCTCCAGCGGCACATCCGCTCGCAGCACGTGGGGGCGCGGGCCCACGCCTGCCCCGACTGCGGCAAGACCTTCGCCACCTCCTCGGGCCTCAAGCAGCACAAGCACATCCACAGCACTGTCAAACCTTTCATATGTAAGTTGTCACGGCCATCACCAGCCCGGCGCTGGCTGTAATTGCAGGGATCCTGCGGGGGCCCTCCCATCCCCGGCCGCTGTAATTTTATAGCTCAGAGCACAAGATGAATTTTTTTTTCTTTATTTTTTTTCCTTTTTTTTCTTTTTTTTTTTTCCCCTTTTTTTGCATGCTCCCTGTTTTTTCAGTAAACATTCGTGGCAGTTTTTGACTTTCTTGACAAGTTAAAAGCTGAGTCTCTCAGCGGTCACAGCGATGCCATTTTCTCATATCTTTTCTTTCTCTCGTCTCTTTTTGCCTTAATCGCTTTCGAATGTTCCTGTTGGTGACATAAATAAATAGCTGGCACAGCCTGATCGAAATGTTTTACAGGGGTGCCTCAAACCCTGGAGCCTTTGTAAAGAACTTGGAATAATCAGAGATGAGAAGGTGTTTTTTAAAAAGAAAGTTTTTTCCTTCTTTATTTACTGCATGTTTCATCTTGATAATGCTGGGAGCCAAACAAACAGCAGATGAACTGTGTCCTCAGTGGTGGGATATTTCCAGAAGGGCATTTTCCCTGGAGAGCCACCCATCTCATTCCCTGTCATTCCCAGGGCTGTATATTTTTTTAATTGACACAGCACCCACTGGGTCTGGATAACGGTGCAGGGAGGTGGATGGTGTCACAACAAAGCTCCAGGAACTTTAGGGATCACTTCCTGACACTTCAGAACACGTCGTTCAGGCACGGGCCGGGATCTGGGTTTGATTCCAGGCTTTGATGTTAGGGCAGGGAAGCCACTGATCCCACTCCTGCCTTTTTTCCCCCAGTTGATGTAATGGGAACAGCATGCAGGAATATCCTGGGAGACTCATTTCATTAATGTCCCGGGATAATCAGTGTCCTGAGATAACCAGCTGGGTGTCAGCAGAGGAAGAAGAAACGCTCCTCTCGCTCATTTTGCTGCAATCTTTCACTGGGCACATGAAAGGGATAATTTGACTCCCAGGATTGCTGCAGGGAGATGAGGGATTTCTCCTCATAATCTCCTCACTCTCACCTCATCAGAATTAGGGAGTTGTCAGACCAAATCAGCCTGTGGAACAGCTGCAGAGGGATCCTGCCTGGTCAGACGTGTCAGGGTGTTTTGTCCATCAATGTGGAATCCGTTAACGACTTCAAATCCACAAGGCAGGATTCACCAGGAAGGATTTTTATCCAGGTTCAGTGGAAGAAAAGGTTCTCTCTGTGTGTTTAATTTTTTACAATATTATATCTGGCTTTCAAAAGACCCCAAACCTGTGACTTTATAACTGCAGAAATCAGAAGGGCAAGAGAGGACGTTCCGTGTGGAATTACTGAATCGTTGGATTTGACAGAAATTTTCCAATTTTCCTTATTTTAGAAGGATGATGGGAGCTCTCAGAGCTATAGCACTTCTCTTTGGGGAATTCTGTGCAGTATTTATATATCTAGCAACAATTCCTGGGGTGAAAAATGGAAGAATCCTGGAATAATGGAATTAGTTCCGTTGGAAAAGCCCTCTGAGATCATCAAGTCCAGCCCTTAACCCAGCACCTCTGTGCTCACCACTAAACCACGTCCCCAAGTGCCACAGCCACAGGTTTTTTGAGCAATTCCAGGGATGGTGATTCCTGATTCCCTTGGAAAAAAAAAAACCCAGATATTGTTGTATTTAAGAGATTATCATGGAAATGAAATACAGCAGTGCTGAATTTTCATGGAAAATAAATTCAGTAGTGCTTCCTTTCAGAACTCTGTTTGGATACTGTTTAAGAAATGGGTTTAAGAAAACACTTTAAAATGAAGTAAAAAAAGCCAAATAAACCCTTTCTTTGCAAATCTGAGGTGGCTGAAATAATACTTACAACGGCCATAAAGCTCTGTGTGTGCCCTAAGGGCAGTTCAGGAGACCTGACCCGAGATTTTAAGGTGTGATTGCCGAAAATGAGGGTTGGTTCAAACACTGAAACTCCTGTGATGACTTTCTTGTTCTGTTTGTGCTTCCCCTGCAGCTCTGGGCTGTGTCAGGGCCCAGCAGTGAAACTCTCTGGGGACAGACAGTGCAGCCTAAATTTCCAGTGCAGTCAGAAACCAGAGCCTTCAGTGACACTCCTTTGGATTTTGGGGTGCTCGTCTGAACTGAAATGTCGAATTCATTAAATTTTATCCATCTCCGCTTTGAATTTCAATTAGAATTTATTACATTATTATATTTTCAGAGCTGCTAGTGAAGCACTCCCCCGCCAGTCATTTGATATTCAAGCACTGAAGTAAATCCTAAAGATTTAGGAAAGATTTAGGAGAAAAATACAGGGAAAATCACGCTCACACGCACCCATCAGTAAAGCAGGGAGGGAGGAAGGAGCACTGAGCAGTCCCTGGGCTGCAGTGCCAGAACTTGGATTCGTGTCCTTGCCTGTCCAGCCCCAAACAATGTCCTTCCCCTGCTTTGTCTCAGTTTCCCTGCTCACAAAAGGGTGATAACAGCAGTTCCCCGGGGGAAGGAGTTTGTTAATTCACCACCACATTTATTCCCATGTTGAAAGAGGCACCAGATAATAAAAAGTCGCAGCGTTTTGATGTGTAGAAGAGTTTGGGGTGGGATTTCTGCCTCACTTTGCCCTGTTCCTTCCACAGCAGCAAAGTCTGGAGGTGAAAGGGGTCATAAAAATCCATGTTTTGAAAGCTTGGTATTTACAGGTCGTTAAAGAAAACGCTGATGTGGCTTCGCTTAGCAGGGCAGGGGTGTTGGACTGATTTAATGGATTAAAAAAAGAGACCCCAGCCCTGGCAGAACCCAGGCCTGGCTGGCAGGGGATTTATAGAGCAGCCCCCTGGAGGGGTTCTGCACCACTGAGGGCATTCAGGAAGGGCAGGTTTGATTAAATGAGGCAGAGTTCTTCTCCCTCCAGCCCTCAGTGCTTCCTGCCATGCCAGGACTAATGGGAAGCAGATGAGCTGGGATAAAGAGATGTTATCATTGAAATGTGTGATTAGGGCAGCGAAGTTGTGAGGGGACTGGGACATCTTCCCTGTGGATCCAGGCTGAGAGAGTTGGGGCTGTTCATCCTGGAGAAGAGAGGGTTGTGTGGAGATCTCACAGCACCTCCCAGGACCTGAAGGGGCTACAGGGATGTCAGAGAGGGACTTTGGAGTGACAGGACAAGGGGGAATGCATTCAGACTGAAAGAGGGGAAATTTAGGTGGGATATACAGAAGGAATTGTTCCCTGTGAGGGTGGTGAGGCCCTGGCACAGGGTGCCCAGAGAAGCTGTGGCTGCCCAATCCCTGGAAGAGTCCAAGGACATTTGGACAGGGCTTGGAACAACCTGGGATAGCGGAAGGCGTCCCTGCCCACAGCAAGGGTGGGATGAGATGGGCTTTATGTCCCTCCCAACCACACCATTCTGTGATTCCATGATTATCTTTCCTGAAAATTCCCCAAAACTTTGAGAAGAGGCAGCACATCCCCTCAGATTTGCGTGGAGCAGATTCTTGAGAGATCCTCCAGGATGGGCTTCATCCAAAGGGAAAGGTGGTGATGTCCCACTGCTCTCCCCTTTCTCGCTCCGGGGAAGGGAGATCCCAGGGACGGGGCGGGGCGGAGGGCGGGGGCTGGTGAATCCCGTGGCGAATCCCTGCCGCTTTCCTGTTAATTTCATATCGCTTTTGTTGTTGGTTCCTGTTGACGCTTTAGGTGAGGTCTGTCACAAATCCTACACGCAGTTCTCCAACCTGTGCCGCCACAAGCGGATGCACGCGGACTGCCGCACCCAGATCAAGTGCAAGGACTGCGGGCAGATGTTCAGCACTACCTCCTCCCTCAACAAGCACCGGCGCTTCTGCGAGGGCAAGAACCATTACAGCCCCGCCGGCATCTTCGCCCCCGGCCTCCCCCTCACGCCCACCTCCATGATGGACAAATCCAAGCCCTCTCCCAACCTCAACCACGCCAGCCTGGGCTTTAACGAGTATTTCCCATCCCGCCCGCACCCGGGCGGGCTCCCCTTCTCGCCAGCCCCCCCAGCCTTTCCCGCCCTTACCCCGGGATTCCCAGGGATTTTTCCCCCCTCTCTGTACCCCAGGCCTCCCTTGTTACCACCCACGCAACTGCTGAAAAGCCCCCTCAACCACACTCCGGACGCGAAGCTCCCCAGCCCCCTCGGGAACCCGGCGCTCCCTCTGATCTCCGCAGTGAGCAACAGCAACCAGGCCCCTTCGGGGGAGGAGAAATGTGAAAGCAGCCTGGAAAACTCCTACCTGGAGAAGCTAAAAGCCAGGAACAGTGACATGTCCGATGGCAGTGACTTTGAGGATGTCAATACAACCACGGGCACAGATTTGGACACCACGACTGGCACCGGCTCTGACCTGGACAGCGACGCCGAGAGTGACAGGGACAAAACGAAAGACAAGAGCAAACAAATGGAGACCAAGCCAGACTTCGTCAGCAGCTCGGTGTCTGCGAGTTCCACCAACACCACGAGCGAGATCCCTCTCTTCTATTCTCAGCATTCCTTCTTTCCTCCCCCCGAGGAGCACCTGCTGCCCACCACGGGGGCAGCCAATGACTCTATTAAAGCTATCGCCTCCATCGCAGAGAAGTATTTTGGGCCTGGCTTTATGGGGATGCAGGAGAAAAAGATGGGTTCGCTCCCGTATCATTCCATGTTCCCCTTCCAGTTCCTCCCCAATTTCCCCCACTCCCTCTACCCTTTCACGGAGCGGACCCTCAATCACAACTTGCTGGTCAAGGCAGAACCAAAGTCACCCAGGGACCTCCACAAAGTCGGCAGCACCAGCTCGGAGTCCCCCTTCGATCTCACCACGAAGCCAAAAGAGATTAAGCCAATCCTGCCGCCCCCCAAGGTCCTCCCAGCCCCGTCCTCAGGGGAGGAGCAGCCACTGGACCTGAGCATCGGCAACCGCATCCGAGCCAGCCAGAACGGAGGGAGAGAGCCACGGAAAAACCACATTTATGGGGAGAGGAAGCTGATGGCAAGTGAGGTCTTACCTAAGATTTCCCAGTCCCAGCTGCCTCAGCAGCCTTCCCTGCACTACGCTAAGCCATCGCCCTTTTTCATGGACCCCATCTACAGGTATTAACATACCCTGCCTTAAGCCTTTCCCTAACCAGCTCCTTTTCCAGCTGACACCACACCCTGAGGCAGGGGAGGATGCAGGTTGGTTGGGGAGAGCAGAGAACATCTCCTGTAGTTGTTTGTACTTCTCAACACCTTGAATCTCCTGAATGGAAAGGGCTGAGTAATTGCCAGGAGCCCTGGTAATCAATGTGTGAGGAACACATCCTTGTTTTGATAAAGAAGAAACTTGACCTATTTCAGGACTCTCCCACGAGCCATCCGCTAAGATGGCACTTCTGCTGGGGAAATTCCAGAGGTTTGATTCGATAAGAATGCAGAGTTCAGATGCCTTGGAGCCCCAGGCTCTCATGGCTTGGGAATGAGTCAGGAGCCCTGGGAGCCTGGAAATGCAGCTCTCCCACTGACTGACTTGAGGGCCTTTTGTGAGCCACTTCACCTTTCTTCCTCCCTCCCTCCCTTTTCCTTTCTAATGCCTTTTCTTGGAGCTTTTCCATTCGGAGGAGCTGCTGGTGCAGACCCAACCTGCCGAAACGTGTTACTCTTGGAGTAACAAGTACTGGGTAAACACATGCTAGCGTGTTACTACCCAGATCTCTCCCAGATACATTTCTCACAGATTTATCTTTCTTGGGAGATAACAAGGCCTTGCTGGTGTCACTTGAACAGATGGTTCTGAGGAGGGCCTGATGTGTTACGTCAGAATGAGCTGAACATGGAAGGCGTGTGTAGAGCAGGCTGGGTGAAGTTATCCAAATGCCAGCTAAACTTCCAGAAGGAATCAGTTCAGGAGGAGGCGGAAAGGGAAGAGCTGGGCCTTTTGTTGCTTGAGAGCTTTTTATAAAACCTGTTTCCAAAGGAAAATGATTAAAACTTTGTGGTGAGGGTGACAGTAAATCTGTGTGTTACCCATCCAGGCATTGCCTTCGGATGAGGTGGACGAGGCACGTTTGGTTTTAGCAAAGCCTGAGGAAAAGACATGTCCTGAACTAGTCTGATTTAGACATTAACACCTCTAAATTAGCCATTACCATGTCTAAATGCTCCACAGCATCCCCTTGGGTGCGTGTGCTCGGCCTGGAGGGCTGCTGGATTTAGTTCATGGAGGTGAATGGGTTTGTCCTCGCATTCCTTGAGCTGAATGCGTGGTGATCCTTGCTGTGCCCAGCCTGCTGGAAGGTCGATGGCTGCTCCCCTGCAGGATCTGCCGCGTCCCTGGCGCTGGGAAGCCTCAGAGCCACCGCAGTGTGACGGTGTCAGCACCGGGATGGGCGCTCAGAGGGCTGCGAGCACCACGACAGCGCCGATGTCACCGTGGGCCGCTGTCGCGGGGCTGATAACTGTGGGAAAAAGTGATGTCAGTGTCTGGCCAGGCCAAGGAGCTGTCGGCTGGGAGGAGGATTAGCGAGCCCTCAGTGCTGGCTACGAAACGAGCGCCTCTCGCTCTGCCAGCTCGCGGGGGTGACGTGCCCACACCGTGCTGTCTGGGCTGGGGACACCTCCCAGCTCAGGAGGTGCCGCGCCCTGCCTGGCACCCACCGTGGCCGTCTCCTCCTGGAGAAATCAGGCGTGGTGTGAGCAGTGCTCCTAAAAAGTACCCCTGGGGGGAAAAAAAAAATCAATAAATGGGATAGAAAGGAGAAAGAACCCACGTGGGGTCCTGCCACCTCTGGGCACTCTCGGCGAGAATGCCGAAATAACACGGCTTGGGAAAGCCGCTGCCAATTAAAACAGCGGCCTCGGGAAAACCATAAAGGCCCAGAAGACAGATGGAAGTGAAGGATGGGGGCATCGTTTGTTGCATTCCATGGGATGCACATAGTTTTAGTCAGGTGTTAAAATAGAAAGTCAGCGGTGGCATTGCTGGCGAATCAGACTTCTGATGTAATGAGCGAAACAGCCGGGCTCCCAAGTCCCAGCTTGAAAAATATGGAAATATTTTGTTTCTAAACTTCCCTTTATCAGACTCTCTCACATCATTTGGCTCCTTCGTTTTTTTTTTCTCCCAAAGGCCACTTAAATCCTTGACATTTTCTCCTGGTGATATAATTTAATGCAGCCAGACAGCCTGAAATGGGGGCAGTTTTTAGCTCGGCCTGTGGGGGTGACGTTCTCAGGCACTGGGCTGAAACGATCGGCTTAATCCTCCGGGCGCTGCGGAATTCGGCTCTGACGGGGACGTTCGGGCCTCGTGTTCCCACTCCCGGCTCTGGGAGACGGCAGAGCTGGGGAAATGCTGTCAATTCTCCAGGTTTTACGTGCAGGGCTCTCCCCACGCGGCTCTGCTGGGATCAGGGATGTTCCCTTGGGCGTTTCAGCGCCTCACGGAGAGCAAAGCTGTGCTGGGCACGGGGAGCTCAGGGAGCAACTTTTTACTTATTCTTTGGTTTTTCTGGCAACTCAGCCCCATAAAAGCACGTACCTTCCAAAGCCCCCTAATTCTGACTGCGTTTCCAATCCAGCTCTTCTCTTTCCCTCTACCCAAGAAGAATTAAATGCAGATTAAGCACAGTTCGCTGACTGCACTCGGCAGGGCTCTTCTTTAAACTCTTTGGTAATTCGATCCACACACCAATCAACTGAAATGCAGCTAAAATAATTTGCTCTCAATTTATGCTGGACTAATGTAGTTAAAATCACTCTTACTCTTGGATTTCTGCTGGTTTAGCTGGATGGACTCGATTCCAGCCATTTAAAGATGCAGCTGTGTTTGTTGGAGTTACTTCCACAACACTTTTTTCCCTCAGAGAACATCTCAGTTTGTCTTTTTGGTGATTCCACACCTCGGTTTCCCTGCAAGTAGAATATTTTGTGGAAGCAAAGCCAATATTTTCAAAAACAGGAGACTCACTTTAGAGTCATTTCTGCATCTCAGGTGCTTAAACATGAAATATTTGAGTGGGCTGAGGTGATATCAGAAGAACTTGGGCTTCTGAGCCGCTTCAGAATTCTCCCACCATTCCCTCACTTTTTAAATCGTTGTCCACATGGGCTTGCCAAAGAAACTCAATGCAAATTATGTCTCAGCTGCGAGGGAGGAAACAAATATGAAACACCTAATGATTTCAGCACGCTTGGGGCTGCAAAGTCTGGCCCAGTGTTAACTCTTCAGATAAATGCAAACTCTCAAAGACAATTTTTTTTCCATGCAGGGGCTGCCTGCTGTGGACTCTGGGGCTTCTCCTGCTCAGACAGTTTTGATCTAAACGCAGGGTTTTCCATGACATTTCACAACAGCAGAGGCTTATAAACCACTGCAGCAGAGCAGGAGCAAAATGTTTTCTTAGTCAAAAACACTGCCCAGAGGAGGGGGTTCGTGTCCATGTTGTTTCCAGCACTTTCTGCGGGGTAATTGTGCATCAGAATTTGTAACATCCAGGAGAAGGGGGAGGAAGACATTTGTGCGAGTAGGGGAATAACCTTGTGTGTAATTTAAGCACAGGGTGGCTGTGTGGGGCTGCCTGTGAGGTATGTAACCCTCTGTGTTGTTGTCCAGCAGGGTGGAGAAGCGGAAGGTGACAGACCCCGTGGGTGCCCTCAAGGAGAAGTACCTGCGACCCTCCCCGCTGCTTTTTCACCCCCAGGTAACAGCAGTGACGTTGTCGTGCCTGTGCTGATGGGATGCTGAGGTGGAGCTGGTGCACACAGGTCCCTGGGATCACTGGGATCAGACCCTTCCTCATCCAAGGGCTTGATTGGAAACTCCACTATTTTCCTTCCAGACACTTTTAATTCACAGTTTGAGGGTGATGGAAGTTGTGCCTTGCTGTTTCTTTTGCATTACCAGAAAAACAGGGGTGAGATCTGGGCAGCTCATAGGATCTGGCAAACTCCTCTGTCACAGAACACCTGCTTGTTTTTCCCTCTGGGAACACCTGGGGGGCCATTTAGAGTGGTACAAACTAGAGAAGGACTGCCCAGCCCCCAGGCAGCAGCATTTTCTACCTGCCTGAAGCTCCCTTCCATCACGAGGAGTGTGTGGAAGCGCCGGGCAGTGGGTTCAGCGGTGCTGCTCCGAAGGCGTGTGACAGTCCCCAGCTATCCCCATCCCTCCTGCTGTGCCCAGGCTGGGATCCCAGCTCCGTGGTCCTCATTGTGCTCTCCTTTATATTCACAGGCATTGTTCTCCCCTGATAATGTTTCCCACCTTAGATAAATAACTCGCAGGTTTGTGAAAGCTGGGTCCTGGTTGCTTTCACAGCTAAACTTAGTTCCCTCATTGTTTCGCACCAGCCTCAGAGTTTGGTTAATAACTTCCCCCGATTTTTCCTTCATCCAGGCTGGATAATGGTGACAGGCTGGCCAGGAACATCCTGTGTTTGTGTGAGTTAGAATAGTGGGGATATCTGCCTGTAAAGAATCTGATAGCAGGGAGGAGCCAGCGTGGCAAAGCAACCCAAGGAGACGATGAGAAACGTTCAGAGCCCGAGCAGGAGCAAGCTCTGGGTGGAAGGTTGTTAACATTGTTCCCAAAAATCCTGACCACGTCCTCTTCCCATGGCAGTGAAAAGATCTGGAAGGTCTGGTTATCTCTAACAGCTTATCACGCAGAATAGCCTCAAATTCACAATCACTCCAGCCCAAAGCTTCCTGATAACTGATTTTTAATCAGGCGGGCGCTGTGTTCAGATCACTCGATCTGGAGAGGCGCCGTTCCCATGCTGCAGCCAGTCAGGTGTTCCAGACACAGCGAAGGAGCACGGGGCATTTGTTCCAGAATATGGGAGATTTGTACCACCAGATCCCCTTCCAGTATTGTCACAGAGTCACAGAATATCCTGAGCTGGAAGGATCGTCCAGTCTGGCCTGTGCCCTGAACAGACACCCCAACAATCCCACCCTGTGTCTGAGGGCTCTGGCAGCCTCGGGGCCGTGACCATTCCCTGGATCCAGCATTCCTAAGAATTCTGGATGCTGGATCTTTTCCTAAGAAATCACATTTTCAGGGTTCCTGCTTCTGCTTTCTTCATTAAGACCAACGTTCCTGTGCCTGGTCAGTCAGAGTCACGTTCTACCCGGGCTTGTCTCATTCTAAACACGAGTCTGGTCTCAGCCTTTTCCTCTGTGACTAATCCCCAGCTCTCTTGGGTTGCCCTCACTGGGATGTGACGAAGCCAGAAGATGTGATAAAAGCGTTCAGGAGATGTTTCCTCTCCCGAAACTGAATTTCAGGCAGCTCTTATTTCTTAGCCAGTCGTTGGCAGAAGTTCCTGTGCTCTCTGGGAGTTTTCCTACATTGTCTATTCCAAATGAAACTCTGGACAGCGTAAATAACCGGTGTAACTTTTTGATAACTTAATGGAAAGCCTTTCCTCACCTGTTAAGTTTCCTTTCTTCCCCCTTTCTGTTTTATTATAACCAGGCAGTTGTTCCCTAAATAGCAAAGTGCCTTTGCCACTGGAGAGGCCGTGGCCAGCGTTTAGAATTTTAAAACCAGCCTACGGCTCTCAAGCCAGCAAATATCTCTGACTAAGTGCCTAAAGAACAGGGCACAACAAAGGAGAGCTCCAGGTACCTCGGCGAAGGGCTGAGAGCACGGCTCTGAAAGGTCCGGAGAGCTTTTTAACGTGATGGTTTTGTTGCATGACTGGCAGCTGGGGCAGAGCTGGTGCTGTAAATGATCAAGTAACCTTTTCAAGTGGCTGGTGCTAAGTATTACTTACTATTTATCATGGGCTGGGAGCCTCCAGCTAAGGGGCCGTGGATCTATTATCGGGAAATGGGGGTTACTGCTCCTCTTTTTTACAGCTTATGAATGGTTGTCAGCCCTCCACAATGTCTTCGGGGGTGATTAAGACAACTTTTTTCATAGCCGTATATTTTTAAACAATATCTTGGCTCTCTTCCCCCTCTTCTTCCCCCCCCCCCCCCCC
>VZTH01003769.1:0-26847 GCA_013397815.1 Aleadryas rufinucha
AGCACCTTCAGTGCCAAATAAGAAAAGGCGTTTCTGGTTCCGAAACTCCCTGAGAAGCTCCGAGACACCCAAGAGTGAATCAAACACAGCAGGAACAGAAGCCACTGAAATGAAATTAAAAAGAGATGCAAACCATGATTTGTGGGCACCTTGAGATGGAGAAGTGGAGCCCCTCTCAAAAAAGGAGTGCAAAAATACGACTTTGTATGAGGTCTGCAGAGATAACTTCAAGGGGAAAGCCAGACGGTGCTTTTCCAGCTGAATAGAGTTTTACCAGACAGCATTTTGCAGGCCCATTTTGGCTTGATGAAAACCTCTTCAGAGAACACCTCCTCAGGGTTCTGAGAGCGCTGTGCTTCGGGAGGGTCAGTGCCTTGTGCTGGGCCTTACTCCTCTCCTGCATTCAGTTTTCCTTGTAAAGACAAGAGGAGATTTTCCCTCCTGTGAGTATTTCTCTGTAGGTGAAATTCCAAACTTCTGCATTTAAAGATGATCCCCACAGTCAGAAACGTTTGAATTTTTGACAATGGATGGAAATTCCTTATTTCTTTAGCACCCTCAGTGTTCTGCTGGTGGGACTGAGGGATTGTGGAGCAGGAGGATCCTCTGGAATCCTCTGGGAACCTCCTGCCTCAGTTTCCCCCAGCACAATGCAAGGATATGCTGGGAAGGGGTGAATACATCCTTGGCAGTGCATTGCTGCAGGGCTGAGGGTCCTCGTGGTTTCTCTTTCTGACGGAGATCCAGACTCTCAGGCTGCTTGCTCGTGGCTTTGGGAATACCCTGCTTGTTCCTGGCTTTGGGAATACCCTGCTTGTTCCTGGCTTTGGGAGTACCCTGCTTGCTCGTGGCTTTGGGAATACCCTGCTTGTTCCTGGCTTTGGGAGTACCCTGCTTGCTCCTGGCTTTGGGAGCACCGTTGGGAAGCTGGATGGAGCAGAGAGGGTCTGTGGAGGGCTTCCCTCGGTGCTCACAGACAGCCCCTTCCTTCTCACCAGACATCCTGGCTGACTCTCGCTGCTCCTCTGGCGGGAGAAGCGCCAGCTCTGTCTGCTGGCACCCGGCGGGGCGGTGATGGAGGGATGCAGGGGAAGCCGGGCTGAGCTCTGCCTCCCAAATTGCATCTCCAGCTCGAGGCCGCCCGGCCCGCGCCGCTGCCGACAGCTTTACTGCCGCTGGGACGGGCCCGAGGGGAGAGCTGGCCCTGCACCATCCCTGCTCACAGCTGCGCAGGCAGGGAGAAGGGTTTTGGACAAAAGGGGGAGAAATCCCCTGGAAAGCGGCGGTGGAAAGTCGGCCACCCTCGGGGAAGCTCCTGCTTGCGCAGAGGAAGGCTGGTGGGAAAAGCTGCCGAGATGAGGGTTTTGTAATGGGAAAAAAGGGAAAAAATCCCAGAGGTTTTGCACATCAGCTGCTCTTGGCCCTCCTAACCCTGCCCCAGGTCGTCCCACAGATGGGGTCTCACCTTCTGCCCCAGGCAGAGCCCATCACTAGCCCAAAGACAGTGTTTGATAGCCCCAGGCAGCTGGGGGAACACTAATCCCCCCCAGCCCTGCTTCACTCAGATTCCCCCCCTTCCCCAGACCTCGTTCCTGCTAGCATTTGAGCCACAAAAAATGCACATTTTAACCTTTTAACAGTAAAGATGTCACCTCACAAAGGAGAGGTCTGCATGGATGGGGAGAACTACATCCTGGGCTGGGCTTAGTGGGTTTTCCTCCCTGTTATTTCCACATTGTCCACAGCAACTCCTGGACATCTTCATCGCTCCTGCAACCACCTGCATCCTCCCCAGGCTCCTGGTACCCACTGCACTCCATGCCACGGTCATTAGGGAGCATTTCAGAGCTCATTACCTTGCAGAAGATACATGAAGCATCGCAGGGCAACATCTCATGGAAAAGGAGGAAGGTGGAAGCAGCCGTGCTGGAAGGGGTCATAGGGACAGGGAAGGGAGCATCCCACCCACGCTCCAACATCCACCACTGCAGGGAGGTCAGGTGTGGAAGCAGCACCTGGCCATGAGAATATTTGGCTGTGCCACAGCCCAAGGAGTGCTGGCTGTGATGAAGGCCAGGAATGGTGAAGTTTAGAAGGTGGACTGTGGAAAAGTGTCCTGCAGCTCTGCAGACAAAGCCTCCCTCACTCCAAAACAAGCAGCACACGGGGCTGGGGGGCTCCCATAGGGCACGGGGTGCCAGTGGGACACTGCAAAGTGAGCTGGGAACAGCTCAGGCCCTTAAGGGCTGCCTGGGCTGCTCCTGGGCTTGCAGCGCTGCTGGAGAAGGGTCCAGTGGGATGTCACCCCTCCCTGGCTGCTGCCCACGATCCCCCAGCACTGACCCCATCTCCTCATCCTCCCTCTGTGCTCAGCTCACTTGTGGTGCCCCAGACAGCCCCAAAAATGCCAGTGCCCGCCGTGACCCAGGTGTGGAGGGCAGTGTGGGCGATGGCCACGAGCCGGCTGCCCCGCCGTGAGATCTCCCACTGTTCTCCAAAGAATACCCCCTTGTCCTCCCCTCCCCTTGGCTGAGGGGCTGGGGGCAGCGGGGCAGGGTGGTGTCGGGGACAAAACCCATCAGTGTGGAGTCCCAGACACAAAAGGGCCACAAAAGGGGTCAGACAGGGCTCCCAGCAGCGGCAGAGTGACGGCTCCGTGCCAGCGTGCTCCGAAGGCAAAGGCTGCTGCCCCTTCCCTGGTAGGGCACTGGGAGCACAGGGCACAGTGGCACACCAGGGACAGGGCCAGGGGGTGCTGGGGACAGAGGGGGTCCCACACATCTGCATTTCCTTGGCTCAGCACGGGGGGATGGCAGGGAGCCCTCCTGCTGCATGGCAGCACCTCCTGCTCAGCTGGGGAGGCACCAGGCAGGCACTGGCTTCGAGCTGCGTCAAGAGTTTATTTTTCCAGCTAAAATAATTTAATCCAGTGGAAATTCTTTCTTTTCTCAACCTGTCTTCTCCTATAAGCAGCCCATCCCGGGGAATGGCTGATGAGCTGATGGGAACCAGGCTGGATGCCACGGCAAGTTGGCAGGCACAGGAAAAGCCAGCGTTTATGTCATTTATTTTCCTACCAAGCATAGCTGAGCTGGGGGGTGCTTGTTTTCCTCTCACCTGCAGAAACCTAAAGCCCAAAGTGACATTTCTAATGGAATTTATTATCCCTGATGTCACAGCAGGGGGGATGTGTTGTACTTCCAGCTTCTTGCAACCCCAACAGGCAGCATGGCAAAGGTGGAGCAAGGTGCACTGAGATATGGAAAAAATAATCAGGTAATGGGACCATTGATGCAGCAAAATGCACTCACCTGCTCAGGGCTCGGCAAATCCCCCTCCCTGTGAAGATCCTTGTACAGCAAATGCTCCAGCTGAGATCCCTGTGGGATGTGGAAGGGTTGGGTATCAGAGCTGGGCCATCCACTTGTGGTTTTGTTAATATCTCCTGAGCAGCAGAAGTTAATGAGCCTGTGGGAAAAAAAAATAGCTTGAAATGAAATTCTTTATAGTGAGGTTGCCAGCTAAAGATTACATTGGATAGGACAGTTATTGTGTGTGAAATACTGGTGTGATTAAATCCATATTTGTAAAGGATTAACTGCTCTAGAACAGCTCCACGTCTGCTCTGAGGTGCTAAAATCTCCCCAAATATGTCTCTAATTATCTGTACAATAACCACGTTAATAAATCAGAATAAAGACACGTTGGGGTGAGCGTGGATTCCAGACTGCACTTGGTGGCTTGGTGCAGAGGGAAGTGGGGAGGGAAAAAAAACCCAACAGGAATGAGAGGTTTGAAGAAAAAACAGCTGAGGTTTGTGGAAAGCCAGCGATGTGTGAACACAGAGAGCATCTGATGGGGACACAAGTGCCACTTCCTGGCCCACAGCTGGCCACGGGCTGTGATTCCGAGGACACAGTCCTGCCCAAGCCCCACCACGCTGCTGCGCTTCCCACCTGCTAAAACCCAAGGGAACCAACAGAGAAACCCTTTAGGTCGCAGTGAAAGCATAAAAGCACCCATGGCAGTCACTGTGGCTGCTCCAGGGTTTTTCCTGCACTGCTTGGTGCATTCCTGGCCCCACAGCCCAAGTCCCTGCTCCAGCACTGCTCCTGGGATGGGTTTGGGGCAGTGGCACCCCGCCGTGAGCAGAACTCCCGGGTGCAGAGAAGGCATTCAGCAAAAACAAACACCGAGACAGAGCTTGAAATGTTTATTTTCCAACTCCAGGCCATTCATCCAGTGACACTGCTGTGTTCCAGTGAGTCTCCCTCTGTTTATAGCAGATGATTAATGAGGCACAGATTGTCTTTAACCCTGATGGATGTCACAGTCACCAGGGTATGAATTTGGGCTTGGTCTCCCACTTCTCCTCCCACTTCTGAATGCAGCCACCACTCCATCCTCATTGACCCTCATGCTTCCCATTTCATGCAACCAAAATCAAGATTTTATTACAATATTTGTTTTCTGGCCTCTTCATCTGCCCTCAGCAATCAGCACTGCTGAGGCTGGAACCTCTGATAACGTGGGAAGGGGCCGGAGCTGCAGGAGAAGTGAAGGGACAGATCCAACAATAAAAAGGGAGAGATAAGGGACAAGACAACTTGGGTTTTGCCTGCCCAAAGCATGAAAGGGGACAGAGACCTGCCAGGACACCCAGGCTGATGCTCGAGCTTGCAGCAACCACCAGACACCACAACCAGGTATAGAAGACCAGCCTAAACCCAGGGTGATGCCACTTGCAGAGGACACAGGGCTGTCCCTGCTCTAGGAAATGTGCTGCACCTTCAGCATCCCCCACACCTCGTATCCTGCTGGGCTGCTGAGCTGCTCAACCAACACAGAGTCCCAGAATGGTTTGGAAGGGAATTAAAGCTCATCCAGTCCCACCCCTGCCATGGGCAGGGACACCTTCTGCTATTCTGGGCTGCTCCAAGCCCTGGCCAGCCTGGTCTTAGACACTCCCAGGGATCCAGGGGCAGCCACAGCTGCTCTGGGCACCCTGTGCCAGGGCCTGCCCACCCTTACAAGGAACAATTCCTTCCCAATATCCCATCTATCCCTGCTCCCTGGCAGTGGGAAGCCATTCCCTGTGTCCTGGCACTAATGGGATTGCCTGTGCAGCACCAGGATCACTGGCATCAGGTGGGATTCACCTTTCTCCAAGGGGAGGAGCTTTAAACAAGACTTGAAGGAGGAAGGGAACAATCCCAAGTTTGCCCATGGCACGCTGTGTCTGACCCCCCCAGGGTCAGGAGGATGTGCTGGGCACGCTGCAGCACACGTGGAGTTTTACAGACATGAGCCAGAGGTAGCAGGAGCCAACAGGGAAACCCCAGAGCAAGACCTCAAAGAATTAAGGGATGTTCCTCTAAGAATGTGACCTCTAAAGGTCCCTTCCAACCAAACCATTCTGTATTTGTGAATGGGGCTGGATTGAAACCAGGTTGAACGTGTCACTGCAACAATGCCTCTGCATCCCCCCAGAGCACAGCTCCAGGCAGCAGCAGTGGACACATTTCTCCAGCACTCAAAGCTCAAATTGAAAAGCTGCCATTAACATTAAAAGGAAAAAACGGCTTTTTAAGAACTCCATACGTTTCTATTTCTCTCCCCTTCCTCTCCTTCTTTCTGATTCACCCTTCTGATATTTTGCTTGGACTCCAGTCCTAACGCATTCATCCTTCTTAGCACATTTTTGGGCTCTTTCCACCATTGTTCTTGGAAACTTTTTTCTTAAGGACATATATTTAGATATACAACCTGGTCTCCCACGTTAAAAAAATCCTACCTCAGGCTGGAAAGGGAAGAGCACAGAGAAAAGGGAGTTGGGGCCAAGGATGACAGGGTGACAGGGCCTCCAGGTGCCAGCAGAGGAGGTGGGGACATTTGTCCGTGTCTAGAATTTGATGGCTCTGTCTCCAGCTTGGAATGTCTCCCAAAAGCTTTGTTGGCACCAGGGGAGGGTCAGGGGAGGAAATGGAGTGACCACAGCCCCGTGGCTCCTCAGCATCCCTGGGCAGCTCACTCCAGCCCTGACCCACCTGGGGGAACAGAAGCACATCCCAAAATCACGTAACACACTCAGATACATTTGCAGCAAGGTTTTGGGGTGGCACTGGCCACAGCCACCCCACGCTGGTCCCTCTTTGACCAAGCTGGGACCATCCAGTTTGCTGCAGATCCCACCTGGGGCCAGTGGAGCGGGTGGGTTTGGCCAGCCTGGTTTTAATAACCCCTGAGCACTCAGCCCGCACCCAAACATGTCACTGTGAAAGGCAGCTTGGAGTCCAAGAAGCACTCGCAGGCTTTTCATAAACACACTTTAATAATCTTCATCAAGAATTTTAATACAGAGCGAGCTGCCTGCCAGGAAATGCATTTACACTGTCAGCTGCCGAGAGAAATAGCCCTGCACTGCTGCTCAATACCAGAAACACCCTCTCTCCCTCCCAGCCTTTCCTCTCTTCCTCTTTGGATGAAGTGTGGTGCCTTGGAAAGCGGAGGGGCTAAAAACCTTGGCAGGGAGCCAGGCAGCTCCCTGGAGCATCCCCTGAATTGGGGGCAGCCTCTTTGCCTTGCCCAGTGCCATCCTGCTCCCACCTCCTGCCAAGCTGGACCTCAACTGGCCTCGTACTTCACCTCTATTTTCATTTTTGGGGGGTTTTAAGACTGAAACCAGCGGTTTTTTCCTCTCCCACGGACCTGCTGAAGGTGCTGCTGGTGGTGATGGCGAGGGAAGGGTGTGTTTTTAGGCTATGGGAAGAACAGGGGTTTGTGAGCTACGGATACAATTACAAAAGCTTTTCTTTCACAGCAAAGATTAACGGGATCAGAACACATTTCCTTGCTGGCTGTGGTATTAAGCAATTAAAGGGATTAAGCGAGGGCTTTACCATCCTCTGGCGCATCAGGTTTTGCTTTGTGCCAGAGGCAAAATACCCAATTTGATGTAGTCCGAGCCCAGGGGGCTGGAATGGTGGGAATCATATTTTACAGCCTTTTTCCCAACAGCTGAAAACACTCTGGCTGTAACCACCCTCCATATGCTGCTCTGAGCTGTCCGCACCCCGCTACGCCTGGTCTCCCTCAGGATGGACAGACAGACCCCTCCGTGCCCCAAAACCAAGTGTCACCTGCAGGGAAGGGCCCAGACACCTGAGAGGGGAAGGGGGAGGTTGGAGAAATACCCCAGGGGGACTTCAGCACCAGCAGCTCCTTCCCCACACCTACTGAATCCTGTGTGAGGAGGGTTTTTGAGCACCAGGTCCTGCCACGTCGGGCAGTTTGTCTATTTATAAGTCTGTTCTCAAGGGATTGGCAAAAAGGGATGAAAAAAGCAACCTCGATGCAGTGAAATCAAACGATGGGATTAGAAATGCACACGCCAGATGTCCTTTCTGAACCTCACTTAGCAGAGGTGGGGAATGCCAGCTTTCCACCAGGAATGGCACTGCCACCTCCGCTGCTTCCCTCTTCCTTGTGAAGTTCTTGCCGTATTTATTTGCTCGAGATGAAAAAAGCTGGGGGAAGCCGCCCAGCAGAAATACCAACCTTCTGCCAAGCGTTTTGAAGTCACGGCACAAACTGCCTTTTACAGGCAGGGGTGTGCAGGGGAAGAGGTAGAGAAAAGGTCACTTCTGCTGGAGGAAACCCCCAAAATGCTTTGAAGAGCTGAAGGGGCTTTTTCATCACACACAGAGTCCATGGAGGGTCAAAGTGCCAGATGGACTGGGGGAAAGAGTGATGGGAAGGATGGATGAGAGGTGCCAGTGTGGTTATGGGTATGGCTCTGTCACTGCCAGGGCAATTCAGGCTGCAGGGTAGAATCCCAAAATAGTTTGGGTTGGGAGTGACTTTAAAGCCCATCAGGGACACCTTCCACTATCCCAAGGTGCTCCAAGCCCTGTCCAACCTGGCCTTGGACTCTTCCAGGGATGGGGCAGCCACAGCTTCTCTGGAAAACCCATGCCAGGGCCTCACCACCCTCACAGTAATACAAATAAACCTTAAAATCAGTAAGAATTTAAAAGGCACCATCCCCAAAACCCTCTCTGGAGCACACAGGAAGCTTCTGTGACTCTCTGAGTGGTGCAGCGTCCCTGAACATAGAGAAATGAATTATTCTCAATAATGTCCTTCTTCAGCTCTTCGGGGCACCCACAGAACTGCTCCCGTGTCCCCCAGAGCTCACTCCCTTTCCCTGCCCAAGGGCTGCCCCAAATCTGGGGCAGTGCCCACCTGTCTGCCCCCAGCTGCAAACTCGAGGCCGTGCCACAGCAGCAGCGAGACCTGTCGGGAAATGATGCCCCCCAGTCCTGGGAGAAAAAGAAGCTCCTAAGAACCTTCAGTTGTGCCACAGGACTGTCAGGGTTGTGACCAGGAGCCTCCTTGGCACGAGGAGCTGCGAGCGGTGTTTCTCCAGGTGATCCTCGCAGCGGCTCCTCCCTGTGCCGGAGGCATCCTAAAAGAACAAGCCCTGGAGCTGCAGACACCCCACTGAGTGGCTGTGGGGGAAATGCAGGTACCCAGGTGCCTCCCACCAGGCTGCAAGCAGGAGGCTGCACGGCCACGGAGCTGCTGCTCCCCGGGGCTCAGCTCTGCGCCGGCCGGAGCGAGATGTTGTACCTTGTTTGTGTTTCTATGGAATTACCCTCCCTGCTGGCTCCCCTCCTGCAGCCCCTGCCGGCTACATCTCCACGAGGTTAATTTCAGCATGAAAAAACAGCCTCCCAGGAGCAACTGTGGCTGATTGAAAATAATAAAAAATGAAAATCTCAGGTTTGATGACTAATCCCAGGAGACCGCTTTAAATTAGCGCTAGCCGGTCGGCCACAGTGTCATGGGGAAAATTCCTGCTGGACTTCCCTCCTCAGTCCACTCCTTGGCTTCATTTTCCATCCCCAGATCCTTCCAGCCTGCAAACATATACAGTGTTGCCTCGGCAACTCGGAGACGAGATATATGTGCACGAAAAAATGAGACAATCTCTTTGCTCCGTGATCGCCTGGAAGGTGGAAAATGGAAACCTATCCTGGCCTTAAAGCTACGTCAGCGGACTTTAGACACACTCACAGCTCAGCCTGCTCTTAAATATGCCACCTCCAGCTCCCAGGTGAAGATAAATCCCCCTCCTCTCACAGGTATCTGTAGTACCAGCTCTCATCCCATGGGATGCTCAAGACTCACAGACTCACCAAAAAACGTGCTTTGCCCAAAGGTGTTTTCTCTCTCGCACACACCGACTGGCTGACTCCTCCAAGGAAGCCCCCTTGCTTCCAGTCCCACCAGCATTTCTTCCCATAAAGTTCCTCACCTGATATTTCATAGGTTTCCAGAATGGTTTGGGTTGGAGGGACTTTAAAGATTATCCAGTGGAACACCTTCCACTGTCCCAGGGTGCTCCAAGCCCTGTCCAGCCTGGTCTTGGACACTGCCAGGGATCCAGGGGCAGCCACAGCTTCTCTGGGCACCCTGTGCCAGGGCCTCCCCACCCCCACAGTCAATTTGTCCCACCAAACAAAAGATATTCCTGTTAAACCCCGCTGTTCCCTGTGCCAGGGGCAGAATCAGATCCATCCTAACCTCATTTCACATTGGGGCTCTCATTTGCAGAAGCAGGAGGGCAGCACCACCACCCCCCTGAGCATTGGGAAACATCCCTCAGGAGCGACTCTGAAATGCAAAACTGGGATAGCAGAGGACAGCACATCATTACTCATACAGACAAGGTGAAACATGCTTTGCCAAAGTGTGAAAAATATTTATATCCAAATACAAAGTGTCTCTCAAATTTGCAGTTCCCTGCACGCTCTGGAACCTGAACTGCATTTGTGGGAATGGCTGTGAAGGTAAACTGATTCCTGCCATTAAAATGTGCCCGTGCTGGGGTGCAGAGAAGATGAAGTGAAAAAAAAGGGTGGGAAAAAGGGATTTGCTCTGCTTTTTAAAGCAATAATGGTTTTACTGAAAAGCCTCACAATCTGTAACATGCAGGGTGGAGCAGGATTAGGATCATAAATAACTCCAGGGAAGAAAAATGCTCCTTTTCACATGCTGGTAGCGTGTGATCTTTAAAACCAAAGAAAGATAAAATAAATGTCTTCAAATATTCCCATTTTCCACCCAGAAGGATTGTTTTTAACTCGTTTTACAGGGACCACTTTATCCTGTGGGTGCAGTGTGGCCACCTTTGGGCTGGAATGCAGCAGTGCCTGTGCCACGCTGGATCCTGCTGCAAGAGGGGATGGATATTTATCCCATTAAAATGATGAGCTGTTAAGAGATAACAACCTCTGGAAGGGTAATTAAAAACTGTTTTGGCAGTGAGGCCAGTCTTGAGCAGATGTGAGGGTCCAAGGGAGTTTTCTATGTTAGGAACCATTCTGGGATGTGACCGGAGCGGGGATGCTGCTGCTCCCAGTGCTGCTGGTCCCTTTCCCCCTCTATTTTGGATAATTAAGCATCCCAAGTGTCCACCACGAGCCCTGTTCCATCTCTGAACAAGCCTAAAGATAAAGGCTCGAGACACAAACCACAAATCCTACCCCAAAGGCAAGGGGATTGCTTGTCCCAGCAGGAGCAGTGCCGGGTTCCCAGCTGAATCGGCCGCAGCCCGGAGCTTTGGCCATTTTCTCACTGGTGAGGGGCAGAGAAATCCAGGCCTATTGATCCATGGCTGGCAATACAGAGCCAGGAAAAACGCAGGTGGAACTTGAGGTAGTTGGGATGCATTTCCTTAAGCTGGAATTTAGGCAGGAATCCAAGACTAACACCCTCCACCTTCCCTCTCGCAAACAGCGCCGAGGGCTCTTTAACAACCGCACTGGTCGAGGCCTGGGTTAATGTCTTATCCATAAGTTAGTCAGTATTTCCTTTTAAAGACAAAATAGTTGGAATACCACTCTTTCTCTCTTTAAATTACAGTTGTAGCTGTTACAAAACCCCCTCTGCACTATTTCCAGAGCTGGGAAGTGTCTGTTTCTCGGGAGTCCCACCTCAGTTTTATGGGAACTGCAGTGTCAGGGAGTTTATAGTGGCGTTAATACCCACTGAGATAAAAGCAGATCCTCGTTACCATCAGAGCTCGGTGGAGCTGGGAAAAGAAGCTTCCCAGGCTTCTGCCCATGTCCCAGTGTATCCTAGGTGGGTTTTTGGGGCAGGCACATCTCCTGGCCCTTCTATGGGGTGGCATCAGGGGTTGTGATGTCCTGGGGGGCTCTCTGAGGAATATGAGCTGCTCCTGCTGTCCCAACCCAAAACCTGAGAACCAGGCAGCTGTGATAACCTGATTTTCACACCAAAACAGTTCCACAGAATCCCAGAATCCCAGAATGGTTTGGATTGGAAGGGATCTTAAAGATCATCCAGTACCAAGCCCCTGCCATGGGCAGGGACACCTCTCACTATCCCAGGTTACTCACATATGCAGTCAGTGACCCAAATATATCCTGGTCCCAAACACCTTGGGAAAGTGGGAAGGGTTACCCACAGGTCTGGATCCATCCAACATCTCCAGCCTGCTCAGGGAATTATATCCCATGGCGAAGTTTGATTAACATTTTTCCCTCTTCTCCTTTTGAGTTTTTCAGACCTGTGTTGAAAAAATGAACAGAGAAAAGCCCAAACTGTTTTGTTTTCTGGCATCAGAACTCCTCCTGGGAAGCTAATTCCCATGTAATGGATCATTGCTGGGAGATAGAGTGTTAGATAGAGACAAATGGAACAGGCAGAGCCCTCCAGTGCCCAGAGCAGACAGGGTTTGGCTGGAATGATGACGAAGGGAATCCTTTGCTAAGGTTGGAGGATGCAGCCTAAAATCATGGCTCTTTTTGGCTCCCAAAGGGTAACATTTTCCCAAATGCCTCAGAGCCTTTAATCCCAACAGGATTTAGGGCTTAGTTTCTTAAACAATTTGTAAACTTGTCCCAAGAACGATTCTTACACATCACTGTGAGGCTTGGTGAGCTGGTGTGGATTTAAGGATCACTACCCAGCATCTCCTCCTCCTCTCCTGCAAGAATTATTCACATGGACACACACAGGTAGGGATTAGGCCTTTCCTTAGATGCTCCTGTCCTCTGATACGAGCTGCTAAGGGCCACCAGAATGTTCCAGCCACCACCGAGGAGCTGGAAAGGCCATTGACAGGAGAAGTTTTCCATCCATCCACAGCACAGACATCGGCAGCATTCCTGGAATAGCTCAAAAAATCAGGACTCCAGAGAGATGCCATTAGGAGGGGAAAAAAAATGATGTGGGTTTGCTGTTCTGTGCCACACTCAATAATATAAAGAATATATCTGTACATGTGCACACACACATATATATATACACACACAAATAAAACAAAGGAGATTCCATACTCTGCAAAAAGACCTCAGTAAACCCAGCTCCCCTTTCAGTACTTGGTAAAAACATCAGGCACAAGGTCAGGCAAATTATAGTAAATAAGACTTGACACAAATTCCTGACTGGCTGTTTCTCCCCTAAAAGAGAACCATTTTCTGGTCTTTCAAATCTCATTTGTGTTAAAAGGTAAAACTAACAAGAAATGGGTACTCTGGAACAACAATCTCTGTGATTTTCAGGACAACCTCTGCCTAATCCCTATCAGACACAGCAAAGATAACTCAGCATCAACGTGGAGCTCAGCTTAAACAGAATGGGGCAAATGTGGCAGAGGAGTTGCAGAAGACAATCCCTGGGAAGGAAAGAGGGATATTTCATTGCTGCTGTTTCCCTGCAGGTGTGCTGAGAGAGGATTTACAGGCTGTTCCCATCCCACAGAGCACAAACCTTCCCTGTCACAGCCTCAGGTGCACTTGGAGTCGCTCAGAATAAAACCCCCCACTGTGCTTTAAGCCTCTGCTTCACTTATTCCCGAGTCACAGCATCCCTCTGACAAACAGTGGGGGTTAAGAGGGACAAATCTGTCCGAGAGCAGAGTGTTTCCATGAATTTTCAGGAAGGATGATCAGATATTCATGTTGCTGCCCGTTTTTCCTGCACATGTTTGCAACCTGCAGCAATACCTGTGGATGGCTCGTGGCAGCCTGGATGGGTCTCCTCCATCTCCTCCTCCAGGACAATTCCTGAAGACAACCCCCTTCCAGCAGTTTGGGACATTTTGCTGTCATGTTGCTTGTCCTTTTCCACCCTGCTCTGGTCTCGGTTTTCCCTCAAAGAAAGTTTTCCAAAGGCTCCCAAAAGAAAAACCCACATCACAGCCAGAGCCTCTTTGAGCCCAGCCATTTCAGCCAGCAAATCAGCTCAGAAAAGGGAATGTAGAGCAGCTCTTCCAAAGCATTAGCACCAAAAAACCACACCAGGAGTCATTTTCCCTGCTCTATTTTCACATTTCTTGACAGGAATGGCAGCAGCTGGAGTGGAAGTAAAAAGAAAGGCCTGGCCCAGAGCTCTTTGATATGTTGGTAAGTGCTCCTAAACGCCCATTTGCATTTGGATGGAGGATCTGGATCACTTTGTAGTCTGTCAAAGAATATATTTCAGTTTTGTGAAAAACGTCAGTGAAAGAAAAAAAAGGTGTTTCCTTTGATATTTCTCTTTAAAAGGTTTCAGGCTTCCTTTTGAAAAGGATCTGCCAGAACCTCGCAGGAGGAGAAATATCCAGTTTGGACGTTTCTAACAGAGAACTTCCATTTGAAAATAATTTCTCCCTCCCCTCTTAGGACCCCTCTCATCTTGTCTGCCCCCTTCCTGTACTTGAATGGCAAATTGCTCCCATCTCCAGATGAATTCCTTCATTCCTGCCAGGTGCAGCTTTAGCTGTGCTGCAGAACCCAGTGGGCAGATCCCACGGTCCCCTGCAGATGTTTCGTGGTTCTGTTCAGTGCCAAAGGTACCTGATGCTTTCCCAAGTCACCTCCCCCTGGCTTTTTAGGCTGGTAAAGAGACAGACAATTATAAATCAAAGATGGCACATTCTGGGATAGGGTCAGAATCAACAGAACGTTGTTCTGAGTGAGGGTTAACATGGTGATAATTCACAGTATAAATTCAGCTAAAATGAAGCCAATGCTCCTATCAGGAGGTTGGTGGGATCCAGCTCTGCCTCCACCTGACTCCAGCCAAGGAGCTGAATATTGGGAAGATTTTTCTGTGCAGATAATCTCACCCAGAGGCTGCTCTGTGCAGGACTTCTCTCCAGCTGGCCTGTTTGACTTCCAACAATCAGGTGTTTTTGCATCTCTGTTGTCCTGTGGAGCCCAAATGCAAATCCTGGCTTTATTATCATGGAGTGATTTGCGTTGGAGGGACCTTAAAGCTCATCTCATTCCCCCCCTACCAGGGCCAGGGACACCTTCCACTGTCCCAGGCTGCGCCAAGCCCTGTCCAGCCTGGCCTTGGACACTGCCGGGGATCCAGGGGCAGCCACAGCTGCTCTGGGCACCCTGTGCCAGGCCCTCCCCACCCTTCCAGGGAACAATTCCTTCCCCATATCCCATCCATCCCTGCCCTCTGTCAGTGGGAAGCCATTCCCTGTGTCCTGTCCCTCCAGACCCTTGGAAAAGGTACCCTCCTGCCTGCAAGGGCTTCACCCACACAAGCAGAGAGGTGAAACAGCAAAACACCTTCTCTGCTTTGGAGCTAATCCAGATTTAACCTCATTTCGCTTCACTCCCGCAGCCCAGGGATCCCTCCGCAAACACCTGGCAGGGGCTGGCTCAGTTTCCCTCCTCCCAGGCTGCTCCAACACCCGAGCAGAGGACAGAGATCAGGCAGGAGTGAGACCAGGGCTGTTCCTTGGCTGTGCCACCTCCAGCTCCCCTCCGAGAACCCCGGAGCCCTTCCCTGCCCGGGGCTTTGGGCTCCCGGATGAATGCACCCATTGAGCTGCTCCCAAACACACCTCCGGCTCCAAATCACCACACAAATGATTTTCTTTGGATGCCTCGAGCCACCAGTAAAAGTTTCCCTTGTTTTCACCTTCCCAGCCCCAGCAGAATGCTCTTCTCCTGCCAACCTAGCCAGAAAAACAGGAAAGGCCAGAAAAATCGCCCAAAAAATGGGTGTCACACCGCTCCCAGACACCCTTCCACACTGGGTTTGCTGCACCCACTGGAATATCACTGATACCTGGAGGCTGAAAGGAGAAATAAAGGCAGGCTGGACTTACCCTGGCTACATCTATGTGCCATTTTTCCCTGAAACATTCTGGAAGATTCATAAATAGCTCAAGTTCAGGCTGGTTTTTGCAAATTGTTCCAAAAGGAAACAATTTTGAGGGAGTAAAAATAGGCCCCTTGAACTTTTTCACCAACCTAGGCACCGGGCTGCTTCCTCTCATGCCTATGATTTTCCAGTTCCAAGTAGATTGCCACTTCTAAATTTTCACCTTTTAAATTTAGTTGAAAGAATGGGAATAGAAACGGAAAAAAAATTCCCTACGGACCAAAACAAGCCTTGATTTGATAAGAAACACTTCAGATTTTTTACTAGCTGAGAAAAATCAACAGAATTATTTCGACTGAGCCACAAGCACTTTCTTAATTATTAAGCTTTTAGGAGCTGCTTGTAAACCACAGAAACCATTACTCACACAGGTCAGGCTTTGTATACCTGACCTGGGAAACCTCGCAGAGGGCGGAATTTAAGACTTCCTGAAAATTCTGTCACGGTTTTCTGATGGCTCCTTGCACTTGGGGAAGGAGCAAAAACCTCCCTCTGATGCCATGATGCTTTTTGCTTTCTATATATCCCCCCTCTATATACTCTTTTATAANCTCAAAGAGCTGCAGATGGGGGGGTTCAGTGCCACGGGGGGTTCAGTCTGGAACGGGCTCTGAGCAGAGGGTGATGTTTTGTGAGATGACAGCAGCAGCCCCAGTTCACAGAGCAATCCTTCAGCTGTTTTCACATCAAGTTTGGAAATGTGAGGAGAACAGAGGGGCTGGGACTGAGGTTTGCTCATCCCAGCTCTGGGTGAGGGGACACAGCCAGGCCCCTCGCGGCCGAGCCCCGGCTGCGGGAATTGGCGGGGAAGGAGCTGGAGAGGGGAAATTCGGGTGGGCAGGAGGCTCTGCAGGGCTGACATCACCCCCCTTCCAGGGCTGGGGGGATTTAAAGCAGGCGTGGGGCTGGGTGCGCCTGGGGGGAATTTTAGGAGCTGCAGCCTGGAGGAAATCTGGCCAAAATTCCACGCTGGAGGTTGGGGATGAAATGCTCTGAGAGCCTCCAAACCAGCCCTGGAGCAAGCAGGGAGCCAGGGGGGGCAAATCCCAGAATCCCACAATGGTTTGGGTTAGAAAGGACCTTTCCAGTCCAACCCCCTGCCACGAGCAGTGTGTAAAATGGACCTAACTCCATCAGGTTGCTCCAAGCCTCATCCAAAATATTTGGGAAACATCCAGAACTCCACTAATTTAAAGGTAGCACCTATAAACAGGAGTAATTTTTAATTATTATTAATTTTTTTTAAACCATTGTTGCCTTCAAAGTGGGTTTGCCCAGTCAGAAAAGAAGTTAAAATGTGTAGGTGTGAGCAAGCTGGCTTCCCTTGGGGAAATCAGACAGCAAAGAGTTCATGGCTATAATTTGAGAGGAGCTTTTTTGCTGAACATAATAGGTTTGTGACCTCGGCGGTTTTAAGCAGAGGAAGGAAAAAAAAATAAAGCAGGAGAAACTTGCAGTTTGGGTCAAAAGTAATTGGCTCTTGGGAGAGTTTTCAGGAAAAAAATCCAAATATAAATAAAACTGGGTCAACTTAATATTTTCACTGATTTAAAACAGCAATCTGTTTCACTTTGATTCATTCTTTTCATTTGGTAGTTTATTCTTTTAATTTAGTAGAACATTTTATTCTCTTAATTTGGTCACTTCTTGAAAATCCCCCATACAAAAAGAAGGGTCAAAAGGGTTTATTTTGAAAAATGTCAAAGCAAAACATTTCTACATCAAAAAAGAAAAAAAAAAAACCAAACCCCAAACGTCTTTCTGGCTAAAATGTACTTGCCAAATGAGACTGGTATTTGTGAGTCATTTCTCCACCACATTTTTTAGTGAATTTACTATTTGTCAGAAAGAAAAAAGAGAAGTTAAACCTGACTCTAATGAGAGCACGTATACGTTGGGTTCACATAAACAAACCCATGAAGGAAAAAAAGGGGTTGGAAAGATCTTCCACTTAATGTGCACTTATTTCAGCATCTGTCCCTGCACAAATTGGGTGTAAAATAGAGGCACACAGATAAAATCCAGACACAGTCACCCCCCCTTCTCCCTTCCTACACAGATTTCCCCATCAAGACCCAGGGAGCCACAAGCCAGCCCGTGGAGAAAAGTAATTTAAGTAATATATTCACCAAATACGCCTTTAGGTTTATTTAAAATTCAGAGTGGGGCACGGTGAGTGGGACTGTTCAGGAAGAAAAAACCCCTGCTAGTGCTGGCATCTCTCATCCAAGCATTGGCAGCATCTCATCCATGTTTTTTCCCTCCTTTCCTTTACCTTGCCCCAAAAGGCCCTTCTGTTCTAGGGAAGCTTTCTCCTCCTGCAAGTGGTTTTCAAGATCTCAATAAAACCAGCACAGGGTGCCCAGAGAAGCTGGGGCTGCCCCATCCCTGGAAGTGTCCGAGGTGAAGTTGGAACAACCAGATTTAGTGGGAAGTTCCCTGCCCACAGCAGGGGACTGGAAGGGGATGATCTTTCAGTTCCCTTCCAACCCAAACCATCCTGGGATCCTGTGATTAAACTTTCCAATTATGGAAATTAAAGAAATAAACGGCGAGTCCTTCCAGGTGAGCAGCCAAGTGCCACACCTTGGGCCCTTCCACTGGGGCCAAAGAGGTTTCCTGAAGCCTTTTCTTCTGAAGAAGGAGAAAAAATAATGGTGAAAACAACAGCAACTGAGGTCCAGCTATCAGCGTGGAAAATTTAAGCATCTCCAGCTTCTAGAATTAATAAAGCCCAAGTTTTCACGCCTGTCATCTCCAAATGCCTCTGGGCAGCTGCAGAGGATGAGATCAGCCCGTGCTCCTGTGCAGGGGGAGCTGCAGCCCCACATTCCAGGTGGGAAATGGCCCTTCCTGCTCCATTCCCGCTCCCTGTGCCCCCACCCCATCCCCGGGCACACCCCTGGGAATAGCCCACCCTGCAGACAAGCCCCAGGGCACACAGCGTGGCAAAGCACCCAGCTCCCCAGGCTGGGATGTGCCCACGGGATTTACACTCTGAACACTCCAGAAAAACCAGCACTGGGACAATTCAACAGGAAATGCAAGAGCTGTAGTTCCAGTCTCTGGGAATGCCGGAGCTCCCGAGCTCTGCTTTGCTCCATGGTTCTACAGAACTTCCTCCCTTCAGGCTGAGCTGCAAAAATCCCTGCTAGGACAGCTTGAAAAATGTCCATTGAGCCATTTTTCCAAGGGAAGGTTGTGCTTTCTTTTAACTGGAAAAAGCTCACCGAAAGCATCTGATTTCCTTGAAAGTGCTGGACTTGTTTTATTGGGAAATAAAATGACCAAAACCTGAAAATTGAGAAATAGCACTTTGAGCAGTGAATGATAATAAAGTTTTGGTCACGAATCCTTTATTTTTATTACCCAACAAGCGTTAACACTTCCCTTTCTTCCCTGGACACATCACAAATGAATATTTTTCCTGGACAGGCAGCATTTTCACTTTGCATTCAGGCATCAGACACTCAAGATCGTGGTTTTCATCTGCCTGGCCAAGGATCCAAGTGCAATTCTTGAGCATGGCTGCATCCATGAGACCAGCAGAGCGTCCCAAGGCCAGTTTGTCCCCACAGGACATTCCAGCAGCTGTGCTCTGGAAGGCAGTGAGAGAGGGAGCACCCGACCCCGCAGAACAGGCAGCTCTTTATTGCTTTGTTAAAGCTTCCTTGGGTTTATCCCACACCTTTACCCCTCCCTTGGGTTTATCCCACACCTTTAACCCTCCCTTGGGTTTATCCCACCCCTTCTGCCTGCAGATTGGACAGAAAACAGCTCAGGTCCCTGCCAAGGAGGGAGGACAAGACCTCTGTGCCCCTCCTGCTCTCCAACTCCTCTGCTCTCACCTCCACTAACCCACCACAGAATATAAACACAAAACCTTCCTCCAAATCCCCTTCCTGGCGTTCTCCTGGGAGACAGGAGCCTCTCTTCACTAAGATTGACTCAACCACCCACATTTGCAGGGTTAATGGCCTAAAAAGCTTTAGATTTAGCTGTTCTGAAAAGCAATTTCCATCTCCCCATGCTCCCCCAACTCAAGCAGCCCTTTGGTCTCCACTGAATAATTCATGGCGTTTCCCAAGGTTGTTGTTTTTCTTTTTTCCATGAAGGCAGCCTATGAATACACCTGCTTGTTCTTGATTTTTCTAATGAATAATCCTGAATTATCCATGAAATGCTAAATGGCACCATGATCTCATCAGGCATTAACCATGCATGAGGCAAGCGTAGCAACCAGGCAAAACACAGCAGCCCAAGCTGGAGACCACTGCAGACAGGGATGGACTTTCCAAGCACTTAACAAGGCAGGAAACAGGAATATCTTTCCTGGAGATAAGGACATCAGCACCAGGAGAGATCAAAGAGGCTGGAATGGGGCTGGGGCTGGGGCTGTGGTGCTTTGGGGTTTCACTCCCACCCTGACACTGGCAAGCTTCATCAGACTTTAAACCCTATTTTTCTCTTTAATTGTTATTTTTTTCTTTCTTTCTCCTGCTATTTGCCCCCTCTTCCCCCTTTCTGGGCTTGTCTGCTGCAGTAGAAGCATCTGCAAGGGCAAGACTAACACTTCCAGTCAATGTCTTTTCAAGGGCAGCATGAGCAGAAAAAGCCTCAATTTGAGGAAATTTTTTCGTTGAGAGTCAACTAGCAGCAAATTCTGATCACTGGCCTAGGGGTAATGAGAAAAAAAGCAACTAAAGACCTTTATTGTCCCTTTCCCTCCCCTACTCCAAAGGAAAAACAGCCCAAGGGGAATCTGGGGAGGGTCGGTGTGCAGGGCCTGGTTTTTGCACGGAGCTCTGCTGGAGCTGGGGCTGGAGCAGGGACCTGAGGGTGCAGGATTCACCTCTAGGAAACCCATCAGCTCCAAAACCCACCCAGCATCCCTGAGAGGGGGTGCCCCAGGCCCTGCTGACTCCCTCCAGAACAAGGTGTGAGTGAGAGGCTCAAGTTACACTTCCATAGAATCCTGGAATGGTTTGGACTGGAAGGGACCTTAAAGATCCCCCAGCCTCACCCCTGCCATGGGCAGGGACACCTCCCACTGTCCCAGGCTCCTCCAAGCCCTGTCCAACCTGGCCTTGGACACTTCCAGGGATCCAGGGGCAGCCACAGCTTCTCTGGGTACCCTGTGCCAGGGCCTCCCCACCCTCACAGGGAACAATTCCTTCCCAATACCCATCTAACCCACTCTCTGTAAGCTTGATGCCATTCCTCCTTGTCCTGTCACTCCAGGCCCTTGTAAAAAGTCTCTCTTTATCTTCTTTGTTGGCTCCTTCAGGCACTGGAAGGCCACAACTGGACCCCTCTGAAGCTTCTCCTCTCCAGGTGAACAATCCCGGCTCTCCCAGCCTTTCCTCCCAGCAGAGCTGCTCCATCCCTCTGCTCATCCTGGTGCCTCCTCTGGGCTCACTCCAGCAGCTCCCCTCCTTCCTGTGCTGGGAAGCAGCTCTGCAGGTGGGGAGCACTGGCAAAGCCACAGCACTGGGGAAGCTGGGGCATGGAGAGAGTCAGACTTCCCCAAAGCAGCAGCAAACCCTGCAGCGAGGTCAGGTGCTCCAGCTGCAATAATCCCAGGCTTCGTTTAATCACAACCCCCTTTCTCCCCTCTACTCTGGGAGCCTGGTGTGCTTCAATCCCTTTCTGATCAAAGCCAGTGGGAGCTGTAAAATGGGGATGGTTCACAGTTATCTAATCATCAGCTCTCCAGTCCCCAGACACGCTGGAGCCAAAGGTTTGAGTCCCACCAGGATTCACGGCGTTGTTTGGCTTTAGGAAGTTCCCTTCTGAGGAGAGATGCAAACCCCAGCTCTGTACTGGGGAGATGTTTCCTCAGAGGGATCAGAGAGGTAGAAGACTGCAGCCTGGCCCTAAATTATGTTTTCCTACACTCTTTGAGGTCCAGAACCTCCACCCTGTGCTCAGACATCCTTGTTCTCCAGGTCTGGGTTCTGCAGAGTGCTCTGGGATGTTTGCAGGGGAAGAGGCTGCTGATCCAGCATTTCAGCAGGTCCTGATCCTGATGTCCCAAGCTCCATGTGCTGACCCAGGGGCTTGCACAACACTTCTCGATCGGGAAGAAATGGAGTGATTCATGCTAAAGAAAACACTTCTGGAAGCTGTCACGAGAAAGTGACTGCACGAAGAAGGACTTGGAGTAACTTCTCCAGCTCAGCCTTACTCAAGTTAACCCCACTGTACCAGGGAACCCTTGGACAGATCCTGCCCTTTCTGAGCTGGGAATGAAATCCCATTTACAGCTGTGCTGACAAATTCCCAGGACATGCAGAAAGCTGGAGCAGCTCTCCCTGCAGTAAGCATGGCCCCAAAGGCATGAGCAGACACACAAAGAGCCACTGATGAACCAGACATCCTCCCTTCCCATTATTCTGGTGCCTGGGCTCGTGGAGATACCTAAGGTGAGACTCTGGGAGTGTTTTCAGTGTAGGACTCTGTCACACAGCCAGCCCCTGCCCTGGCACCCTTTGGACAAACCCATCAGCAGGGCAGCAGCAACTCTTCGTACAGACCTGGTCACTTCCTGACACCAAAACAGGGTTTCCAGGCTCAGGGTGAAATGAGAAAGTGGCTGGAAATCCCCCTTTCTCCTACCTGTTCCCTCTTCAGAGCAGGCAGAAGGATTCTGTGGTATTTGCACAGCACCCTCACAGGGGCTTTGATGTCTTTGAAGCCTCCAGCTGCTACTTCAGAGCCTCACTGAAGTCCCATTGATCCAGAATACAGTGGAAGGGGGAAAACCCCCAGCCATCATTTTCAGTTTGAACTTGTTACTCCTTGTCCTACCCATCAAACACTGAAATATTGGGCAGAAACATCTTATATGTTCCAGCCAATGTAGAGCAACACTAGGTACTAAAACACACACAACCAGTTTCTCTGTGAAGTGGAATATTCAGGGAACCAACTCGACAAATCCTTACTGCTGGATCCTGTTCACCCCTGGCAAGGAGCTGACAGATTCAGGAGGAATGTGGTTCATTTTGTCCTGACAGATGTCAGAAGGAACAGACAGAGCCCCTTCACTGCCCAAATCTCATCTCACAGCATCATCACTGATTTCAAAGTGTCCTCTGAGCTGGCAGAGCAGAGTCAGACCTGAGCTTGGACACGGGTGTGTGACACATGTTGGGCTGGCTCAGCTCAACAATTCTACTCCTAAGTACAGTTTGTATTTAAAACACTGGAGGCACAGTCATCCAATTATAGTAAGGAGAGGGAACTGGGAACGATGTGAATTCTCAAAAGTAAATGGAAAAAAAAATAGCAGGAGAGTAAATGAAGCAACAAAATGCAGATGGTAAGGGAGGCTGGAAGAGGGCAGCGAGGGCTGGCCAGGGATACAGCTGGGAATGGGAGGATTACGAGGCAGCAGGAGAGGAGCAGAGGGAGTTCAAGGGGTCCAGGTCAGAGGGACACAATAAGTGGATTTAAGGGAACAGAGCTGATGCAAGTCCCATGCTCTGGGCTCAGGGGAAGGTCTGATTCAGACCAACGTCGAGTCATTTCCCAGGTTACCCTGAGGTCTCTGGAAGCAGAGAACAGCAATCCTGGCCTGCCTGTCTGTGAAGGGACACTGGGCACAGGCTGGACTCAGGAGAGGGCTGAGTTTACCTGCACTGGCCCATCTCCACAGTCAGCTCTGTCACAGCCTGGGAGACACAACCCAAGCCCTGTGTACAGCCAGGGAGGGGCATTTATGGGCTGGATAATCCCAGGGAGGACTGGAGCTGATGGTTGCAGGCTTGAAAACCAGTTTGCAAGAGCAAGCTGTGCCAGGAAGGCAGCACAAAATGGACAGTAAGCCACCTAAGAAAGCAAATTGCAGAGCTGAGCAGTCACTGGGAGGATGCAGGGGTGGTAAAACTGCGGTGGGACAGGATCCAGTAAATAGCTTTGCAATGGCTTGGGAGTTTGTTGTAGGTTGTCCTGAGATTTTTCCAGCCAAACCCCTGTGCTTAATGCACTTTGGATATTTGTGCCTAGGTGTTACTGTTATTTTACCATGGTTTTATCATCATCTAACAAAGAGTGGGATTCCTTTCTGGCATCCCTCGCTCCTGCCTGCTCGCTCGGGTCCCAAAGCAACGCGTGGTCCTTGGATTGTTTTCCAAGCTCACTGAATGCAAGGACAGCACGAGAGGCACCTGATCCCAGACTCCCAACCCAATTCCACAGACACACAGCCCTGGGCATGAAATCCATCCCCATGATTTTGGGGGGCAGGGGTTAAGCAGCTGCAGAGAAATCAAGTGCTGTGGTTTGTCGGAGCATCCAGGGAGCTGCAGCTCCCACAGGGAATGAGAGCAGCGTGGCAAAGGCTGTCTGCATGCAGTGCCCACCCACGGGGGCACAAACACTGCTCTGCAGCACACTGCCAGACTGCAGGAGGGAAGGAACCTCCCTTCCTGGGATGCTGAGGGGCACAGAGGGGAACAGGTGCTGTCCCACTCCGTGGGCAGGGCTGAAACCGCTCCCTCTTCCCAAACTCCTGCTGCAAGCAAGGCTTAGGCAACACTGCAGAAACCTCAGCACTGGCTGAGCTTTCTCACCCTGCACCAACCACCCTCAGTGGAGCAGTGCCTGTGCTTCCTCTGCATCCTCCTCCTAAGGGTGCTCCAGCACTGAAACGAGCTCCAGGGACAGCACATCCCAGGGCAGGAGCAGGCTTCAGGGGATGCATCTTCCCCCTCTCCCCCACCCTCAATGGCTTGCAAGGAGCCTTAAAAATGCCAAATTCCAGTATATTCCATTACACCATATAATCTCAACTTAAGGTTCCCAAGCATGCCTTTAATTTAAGCTTAATAAAGCTGTTATTGTCCACTCATTAATGACTGCTTATTAAAACCATATTTATTGCATGGGGTGCTGAGAGATCTCGCAGAGAGCCCGAGGCAGCACTCCCTCCCTGCAGCCCGTGGTGTTTAACGAGGGATCCATGTGGACAGGGCTGGGAATTCCCAGCAAACGTGTTCCTAATAAGCACTTGTCTCAGCTGAGGTGCTGTGCACATACCTGTGGGTGCACCCACACCAGATGCAAATGAAATGCAGGTTGAGGAGCTGTGTTTTCACAGCATCAGCGTTGCTTTGGGACAGGATGAAAACACATTACAGTGTGACACCCAACAAAAAATAAAATCAGGGTTATATTAATTAATAACAGCTCTAAAGATACTTAGTGGGGGTGGTGAGCAGCATCCAGACCCTCCTGCATCCTCCCTGCTGGCCACCACTGCCCCCAAATCAAACACTGGGACCACAGGCCTGAAAATTGATTTTATCTCGAGGCTGACAGACTTGCTGAGATGCAGAGATAATATCAATACCAGAAGAAAAGCCCTGTGCAAATACCAGGCCTTTGGCTTCCCATAGCCCAAGGATAAGAAATAATCTGATACTGGTGTGAGACAAGCTGGCATCACTCAGCTTTATGAACGGGACTTGCAGAAAGCAAAAGCCTTCTGCATCCCAGAAACTGCATTTTCAATTCCATAGCTATAGACTGGAGCTCCTGATTTGGGTGCTGTAATCCCAATTATTGAAATATCAAGAGTTTTAGTCACACTGCAGATAAGGAAAGTACCTGGAGAAGAAGAGGGAAGGTGGGGTTACCAGGAATCTGCCAGGAAAGGCATCTTACCTTGGCACCCATCCTCTGCTCATCAAAGGGAAATCAGTCCCCAGCAGAACTGTCTGGGATGGGGATTCACAGGGAATTTAAAGAGCATTCAGTGCCTGGGATGCTTTGGGATCCCCAGCCACACCAGTCACCAGTTCATGGTGTGAGAGGGATCCCTCTTTGGGATCATCTGCCCTATCAAATAACGATGTCTCGGGTGCACAAACCATCGACCCCCACCTGCAGCACTTGACCCACCCAGCTCCCTCAGCCAGGTTTGTTTGCTCAGCTCCAGGAGCCTCTCTGGGTCTTACAGAGGGGGCTTTTTTACCTCTGACTTTTGGAACACTCAAAAACACTCTCCCCTCTTCTCATTCCTTGTTTTCCCTCTGAGCAGCTTAGCCAGAAGTTGGGGGCAGGAGGGGAAACACTGCCAGAAAAGCTCCTAACAACCCTCTTTGGAGACAGGGTTTATACACTCAGCTGTCCCTTGTAAACTAAGCCCTGTGTGAGATTTTTTTCCCAAACCTTTCAATCCCCTTCCTTGCCCTCACCCCTCCTGCTTTGCTCATGCTGCAAAAATGCAGAAAAAAAATACTTGGGTACAAGAATGTCCTTTTGTGCTGCAGGAGAGAGGGGGCAAGAGGAAAATAAAACAACCCAGGCTGCAAAGAGGCAGCGGGGAAGCATCAGGATTGCCTTGGCTGTCCCTTCCTGGAGGGCTCCAGCAGGATTTTGGAGAAATGGAGATGGAGAAAGGTCCCTCTTCCAGATCCAGGTGCCCCAGACCACAGTGTGGCTAAAAACCACCACAGCAGCATCACCCCCACGATGTGTAAGTGGAGGTGACAGCACAGAGAGGTTGTGCCGGGATTGTTTTCCTGAAGTCTGTGGGCTGGGGAGGTTCAGCTCTTGCTTGAGCAGACAAGGTCAAGGCCTACACATGGAGCAATCCTTGGTGGGCACTACTGATCCTGGGATGGAGCAGGAAAGGGGACTCCCATGTGAGGTGGGAGATGCTTTTTCATGGAAGCACAGTGTTACCTGGGTGGGATGCCAGTGATTTCAGCTGGAGAAGGAACCCATCCTGCTGCATCCCTCTCCAAGGCCCTTGGTGTGCACAGCCCCTGTCCCTGCAGGACCTGACGTGGCCCAAATCCTTTGGAAAAGGGAAACACTGAGCACTTTCTGACTTGGAGCAGGATTAAAAAACCCCAAGGAGCAGGATTTGCTCTGTTGTGGCGAGGGGGGATGTGTCAGCACTGCGAGGCGCCAGGGCGAAGGATTCCTGGCTCCGGCTGGGATGGGATCACAGTGCAGGAAAGAAGGTCCTGGAAAAGCATGTCCCTGCTGAGCAGATGTGTGTTGTCTGCATGCCTGCGAGAAGAAACTCCAGCTAAGCCGAGAAGCCAGGGAGCTGTCCCCTCCCGGGGGAAGGAGCGCGGGGCATGGCAGCGGGTGCCCGGGGGCAGCGGGGCCGTGCCGGGAGGCTGGCAGCAGCAGGCATTACTCAGAGCAGCCTCAGCACAGCCCCAGGATGAGCTCAGCGGCAGCTCAGCGCCGGGTGATGCTGTCCCCGGAGCCATCACGTCATGGGCAGGCATTGCCGCTGTCAGAGCAGGTGGGAGCCCCCACGCCGGGCTCCCGGCTCGCTGACACCCGTGATGGACGAGCACCGTGCCCCAGCGCGGCCCGGGCCCCGAGCCCGGCTGCTGGGCTCCCTGAGTCAATGGAAACGCTGCACACGTGGAGCTGGCCCCTTCCCAGAGACGCTCCTGCCTCGCAGAGGGAGCCGCTCCTCGCGAAGTTGTGCTGCACTGAGGTGCCAGCCAAGAGGTAAAATCCTTTAACATTCAGGAATCAGGAGAGGATGAGGTTGAATATCAGGGAAATGTTCCTCCTTCAGAGGGTGCTGGGCACTGCCCAGGCTCCCCAGGGAATGGGCACGGCCCCGAGGCTGCCAGAGCTCCAGGAGTGTTTGGACAGCGCTGCCAGGGATGC
>VZTH01003771.1:0-33059 GCA_013397815.1 Aleadryas rufinucha
ATTATTTTTTAAGCCATCTTGTAGGGATGGTTATAACTTCCTCCTTCAATCCGAATCTTTGGCGAGTTCTGCCACCTTTGTCACACAGCACATTTTCTGTCTGTGCTGTCTTTTGCTGTCCTAATTAACTGTTTTCCTCCCGCATGGCAGGCAATATACAGAGCTAAAATGGAGATTTTAACGCACTGGTTCCATTCTCCTCCTTCTTTTTTTTTTTTTTTTTTCCTGTAATTATTCTAATGAATCCATGCATTTGTTCCTTTGATGCCAGTGGAAAATGATTTTAAGTATGTAGATGAGAAATCTTAAAAGTGGATTTTTTTCTTTCCTGACAACAAAACCTTAGTTAAAATTTAAAAAATCCCCCACAATTCTTTCATGCAACATTTAGGGTTATGTCCACAATTTGAATATTATTTTCTTCCCTTTAAGATATTTTAATAGTAGTTCCTGACCATCACTGCTAGGAGCAAAAAAATCAGTCAGTGTTTCTTACTTCAGATTATTTTAAACTTTCTCTTTATTGCACTGGGAGTGAGACAGTGTATCCTGTTACAATCTGAAAAGAGCAAGATAAAGCCTCTAAAAAGACCCCAATTCAGAGCAGCAGTCAGCAGGGAAAATATCTCTAGTTAATAGTCCAATGGGAGAACTGCTCTGCTTGGAGGGGGGGTGGGAATAAATAAATAAAGCTAGATTCCATTAATAAAAATTCCTCTGACTGCCTCATATTTACTAATAGATATACTTTTACATGGGCTTTGAACTTCTAAGGAGCAAATCAACTTGTTTTAAGTAGCACACTCTGCTCGTGTAGGACAGCCAAATGCTGAACTCTGCAGTGTGATCCAGGCTGAGTTGCAGCAAATATTTTTTTTCCCTTGGATTTAAGAAAAACAATAAAAACCTTATAATTTTTGTTTAAGTTAGAGGAGTCCTAAAAAAGAACATTCCACTGCTCTTTGTGCTTCTGTAACTTAAAAATTGGCTGTGCTTTTAAGTGAAATTTGGCAGGCTGTTAGTCTACAATGTGACTAGGATATTTGGACATAACAAAATTGGCCAAGATATGATATTTTAAATGGAACTACTGTTCATGCAATTTCCTAAGGTTTGTTTTTGGGTTAGTTTTCTTTCTTTTTTTTTTTTTTTACTATGCATTTGGTATTACAGTTTTATACACACAAATAAATACGTATTATGAGTCCATAATCTACAAACGCAAACTATTGTCAAGATGCATTTACAGCGTGTACTGCGATGATTCCTGAGCAAAAAGGCTCCCTCATAATAATGAATGCCCATTATTATAAATAAGCACACAGTAGAAATAACTCATGGCACACAAAAGCACACGCAAACCACTTGGTTTGTTCCAGAGCTCAGACACCAGCACTACTATTGCCGAGCTCTGCGTTGGAAGAGCAACTGGAGTCCTGCCATGGAAATGAGCAGCATGCTAAGGAGCAGATGTTCCTCTTTGGAGGGGTGTGGGGAGAAGTCTTGCACCAAAATGTTGGTGGCCCCTTCTGGGTTTACGAGACAACCCAACTGCTGTGATGCTGCCCTGAAACTGTGAGGGACCTGTCTGCTGAAAATCTGGAAGCTGTAGGAGGTGAGCCTACAACAGCACTCCAGAAACATTTTGAAAGTCACATTTAACCACCATTTTAAACCTGTGTCAGGGGCCAGGAGGATTATTCCCCTTCACCAAAAACTCCACATGCTTCCCAGCTCCCAGAATGTCAAAAAATACACTGACCATCTTGCTGGGTAGAAAGGGGGTTTGCGTGTGCCAGGTTCCACACAGCCAGACACATGGTATAAAGTCAAATTGGCCATTGCTCTTATTAATTACCAATTGAACCAAACTGAGCAACTTAACCCCAGGCCTGGAAGCTGTGCCAGCTCCACTGTGAGCTACGCACAACCTCCCCGAAAACCAATCCAAGCGAGCGCGTCCGCCTCGCCTCTCGCTTCGCCACCGCACACGACACAGCCCCAAACCCTGCAACGGGGCTCTGCAAACAAGAAAACCCTCTCCTGCTCTACTGTGTTCACTCTCCCTCTACAAAAATTAAAGAAAAATTATGTTTCTTGGGCTTATCCCAGGGTTATGAATTAAAAAAGTATTTTGCTACGGGAACAATGCAACCGTATTTTACATAGAAGAACAGAAACTGCATCTCAAAATTCATTATGCATTAAAATACATGGCAGCAATCTCAGATGCAAGTTAGAGGCCAGAGTGGTGTAAAACCACCACATAGGGAATAAAGTAAAATATTCCAAAGGACACCTGGGAAGCTGATAGAGGAGGCAGGTGCAGGAATGGAGTTGTTGCAGGGCTCCAGCTCAGGCCATGGCACAGCACCAAGAAGATTTGAAGAGCTCTGGAGAGGAAATCAGGATCATGCACAGAGCAGAGTGCCTTGAGAAATCTGGGGAAATGACCTTGGTTTTGAAGACACAAAAAATTAGGGAGCTGAGCAACTATGAGCAGTAGTCCAGGAAAAAAGACAACACAGAAATGACTAAAGAAATATATAGTTATAGAATAAAATTATAGAATCGTTTAGGTTAGGAAAGACCTCTAAGTTTATAAAGTCCAACCATTTCCTCAGCACTGCCAAGCCCACCATTAACCATGTCCCCAAGTGCCACATCCACATGGCTTTTAAATCCCTCCAGGGATGGAGACTCCACCACTGCCCTGGGCAGCTGTGCCAGGGCAGGACAATGCTTTTGGTGAAGAAATCTTCCCTAATATCCAACCTAAACATCCCCTGGCACAATATGAGGCCATTTCCTCTTGTCCTATTACTTGTTACCTGGGAGGAGAGACCAACATCCACGTGCCTACAACCTCCTTTCATGAAGGAAAAAGAAACTAGGAGAAGAAAAGCAATCTGGTCTGTGGTTGGATCTCTAGATTAGCTTTCAGTATTTGTAGTCTGATGTTCAGCTTATGCTTCCAAAAAACCAGACAAACCTCTAGTCCTTAACACAAATTTAAACACCCCTTGGGGACCGCTATTTGGAATAAACCGGAGGGACTGCACAGGCAGTTTTAAATTAGCAGTTCTGAACTAAAAAATGTGGGTTTGAATAAAGAGTGAAATCTTGAAGAAGAGCCTAAAATCACCTGTGAACAGACGTGCTTTTGTCCTGCTCCTTGGAGCCGAGGGTGATGGGTAGGGAGGGGAGAAGGCGAGCCTTTCGCTCTTCATCGCTTCCCAGCTCCTACAGGAAACATCCCAAATCCACACAATGTTCCCGAGCACTACATCTTGCCTATGGATCTCCAAGCGATCTGACAGATGTGTAAATTCACACCGAGCCAAAAACTGCCCCGGGATAATACAGCTGTGCACACTAAAGAGCGAGAGTTATTCCAGCATGAATTCATGGACAAAAAAAATGTCATTTAACCCACCTTTGGCTTCAAGGTGTACATTTTCCTGAGGTCATTTGGGGCTGATTTCACACTGTTGTGGTCACACTGACCCCTTTTTTGCTCATTAAAAACTCAGATGTGAAGAGGATTATTTCCTTTATACTTTCTTCTTTTTTTTTTTGCTAATAGAGTGAGTGTTTAACAGGCGATGCGAGGATGAGCAGATTTTCTTAAATGCCAAATGTTGATGGATACACAGCACAGATACACCAGTATCATAGGCTGCAAATGTCACTTAGCCTCAAGAATTCCTCTGTCCAACACTGTTATAACAAGGTGCTTTTAAAATTGGAACAGGATTTACACCAGCGAGGTGTGAATCAAGGATACATTTTATTTTTTTTTTACCCAGTGATAGCTCATCACTTCTTACAGAAACCTGGCATGGTTTAGGCAAAGCTGGATAGTTACTCAAACCCACAGTGATTTACAGGGGTTGCTCTCAATGCTTTCAGAAGGAGCTATTACTGGATGTCCCAAAAGTACCTTTGAGTATAATAGTCCAGTTTGTGATGCACTGACCAAAGTAGCCAAACAATCCGGAACATATTAATTACAGACAGAAAACAGATTGTTCCTGAAGATACAGTCTAATACTCTGTCTTTTCTTGGAACAGCTGTTTCTGAGTAGGTGAGGCACACAATAATTTTCTCTCCAAACCAATGGAAACGTGTCGTTAACAGGGGCACAGTCAGCAGCAGTCACTCCTTTACACCAACATTCACCGGACAAAATTATTAATCCCACATTAATCATTGGATGGAGTCACAATGGAGTCATATAATAGCTAAAAGATTGTAAATTTGGAGATGTGATGCAGCAATAAAGGGGTTGGAAAGAAAAAAAAATAAGTGCTATATTCAATGAGCTCAGGGGCTATTGCTTCATATCAAAAATTTTCGTTTTCCAAATCTTCTACATCAATGTTTCAAAAGAGAATGAGAAAAGAAGCATCATTTTCAGGCATTTGGGGTAGAGGGAGGGGAAAGATAAAGAGGAAATATATGCCAGTGGTAAAAGCATGAGATGAGAAATCATCAGCCCCTTCCTTGCTGTGCTACCTTTACTCCACCGGTAAATCATGTGGGGAGAAAAGGGAGATCCTGAGGACACAGAGCTTCCCTTTCTCTTTACTGGGTACTGAACATTCCTCTCTCTAATACTTCTCTATACCAATGCTANTGCGAAGAGGATTGTTTCCTTTTTACTTTCCTCTTTTTTTTTTTTGCTAATAGAGTGAGTGTTTAACAGGCGATGCGAGGATGAGCAGATTTTCTTAAATGCCAAATGTTGATGGATACACAGCACAGATACACCAGTATCATAGGCTGCAAATGTCACTTAGCCTCAAGAATTCCTCTGTCCAACACTGTTATAACAAGGTGCTTTTAAAATTGGAACAGGATTTACACCAGCGAGGTGTGAATCAAGGATACATTTTATTTTTTTTTTACCCAGTGATAGCTCATCACTTCTTACAGAAACCTGGCATGGTTTAGGCAAAGCTGGATAGTTACTCAAACCCACAGTGATTTACAGGGGTTGCTCTCAATGCTTTCAGAAGGAGCTATTACTGGATGTCCCAAAAGTACCTTTGAGCATAATAGTCCAGTTTGTGATGCACTGACCAAAGTAGCCAAACAATCCGGAACATATTAATTACAGACAGAAAACAGATTGTTCCTGAAGATACAGTCTAATACTCTGTCTTTTCTTGGAACAGCTGTTTCTGAGGTGAGGCACACAATAATTTTCTCTCCAAACCGATGGAAACGTGTCCTTAACAGGGGCACAGTCAGCAGCAGTCACTCCTTTACACCAACATTCACCAGACAAAATTATTAATCCCACATTAATCATTGGATGGAGTCACAATGGAGTCATATAATAGCTAAAAGATTGTAAATTTGGAGATGTGATGCAGCAATAAAGGGGTTGGAAAGAAAAAAAAATAAGTGCTATATTCAATGAGCTCAGGGGCTATTGCTTCATATCAAAAATTTTCGTTTTCCAAATCTTCTACATCAATGTTTCAAAAGAGAATGAGAAAAGAAGCATCATTTTCAGGCATTTGGGGTAGAGGGAGGGGAAAGATAAAGAGGAAATATATGCCAGTGGTAAAAGCATGAGATGAGAAATCATCAGCCCCGTCCTTGCTGTGCTGCCTTTACTCCACCTGCAAATCATGTGGGGAGAAAAGGGAGATCCTGAGGACACAGAGCTTCCCTTTCTCTTTACTGGGTACTGAACATTCCTCTCTCTAATACTTCTCTATACCAATGCTAACCTGGAGACAATACAGACCAACTTCCTGCTGGCTTCTCAGAGTCAGCTGAAAACTGTGAATCTCCTCACTCATTTCCACATGGGAATATTGATACTGAAAGACCAACAGTGCACAGCTTTGCATGGCTGCTCTCCACACCAAACCATCTCCTGAACAGTCCTGGGGAGCTCGGTGTCATGTGCCACGGTGTGGCATTTCACAGTGTGGTGGCATGTGCCATAATGCATCACTGAGCATGCAAGAGCACACAAAACCCCCATAAAGCCAGAATGTTTGTTACTGTCTTGAACACAAGGTTAAAATTGCATAATTGTGTATAATTGCATTTACATTGCTTTAGTCCACAAAGCACAGCATTGCCTGTGATGGTTTTTTGGGCTGATTCCCAAAAACCTTGCTGCAGGAGCAGTGAAGGTAGTTCCCTCTAATGAGATAATAAATATTTCTGAATGACCTAAAGTGATGCTCAGATTACAGCAAGAAAACTAAATTCCAAGAGGAAAGCTACAGATGAAGCAAAAATCCCCACGGATTATCCTCAGATATTCTGGAGGATCTCTCTTTGGGTGCTCGGCATAAACAAACCAAAACTCCACTGTGGGTATTCAATGATGAATTTAAAAGGCAGAATATCCTCTGATCATATCTTTATGAATAACCTTTCCTGTTGATAACCTGCCTGTATTTAATGCACAAAAATTTCTTCACTGAGATTTTGTTCCTACAAAATGCTTTGCATTTTAACATGAATTCCTGGGCAAAACTGCACTGTGGGCAAATGCTTTGTTGGAGGACTGGGAGTGAATCTCTCCTTCAACGAGGTCCCTTCATGAACCAGAACTCTTTCTCCCTAACCCCACTACTTAACCAGGTAGCCTCTGCTGCCTACACCAACACAGGGCAGGTCTCTGTTCTGTCTCACCTCTGCCTTCTCTCACCTCCTCTTTATCTCCTAAATTGGTTTAAAATCCCTATGTCTGTCCACATGGCCTTTCTGATCCCCCCCAGGCATCTGTCACCAAACCAATCCAAAACTCCCCTCGTGTTCTTTGCTTTTGCGAAGATTTTTTTTCAGGTTTCTGTACCTGACATCAAGGTGAGCAAATTTTAATAGGGGAAATGTCATCTTGTAACAATTAACATCTTTTGGGGCTACCCAAGAGCAGCTCCCATCCTTGCCACCCCCTTCTGCACTTCACTCTCGGGGTGAGTGCTGTCCCCTGAGCACATCCCGGGTCTCACTCCCTTGCTGTGCTCAGCCAAACTTCTCAACCCTTGTCAGGGTGAAATTCTGTCACCTTTGGGATTTGAATCATTATTCTCTCCAGTGCCAACTCTTTTCAAAGGAAACAAATACAATGTACAAAGGAGAGAATGAGGAAGAACACCCGGCTTTTGATTTTATTGATATAGATGAATGTAAACAACTTCAAGGACCACTGCTTGGGGAAAATGTTATTTGTCTGCTCTTTTTTATACATATAATTTCACACTTTGTGAATATTTTGAATCGGGTTGGATCTTCCAGAGTAGAAAAATAAAAAGTATCATTCTAGGTGACCTGTATGATCTTCTACAGATGGAGAAAAATTTGCTAATGGACCTCACAGCCTCAGATAACTGACTCAGATTTCTTAAATTAGACAGAGTCTGGTGTTAATGACAACATTTATTGCCTAATCCAAAAACCAAAGTATGTTTTGCCCATGCTATGCAATCCATAATAAATGTTTAAACAATCTATGTGATTTCCAAAGTCCAGGAAAACCTCTCAAACAGGTTTCATCTCTAGGCACCTCCTCAACGTGGAACAAGATCTCCTGGAAATGATTAACACCAGCCCTCATTTCACTGCTCTCCTCTTCTGGAGAGCCACGTGCTCCACTTGCTCCGGTGGCAGAGGGAAGCCAACCCGTAGGAAATGGGTCTGTTGCAGTTTACAATGCCTTTTAGCATGGCAACAGTAAAACCCAAAATAGATTTTTAAACCAGAATCACATTTACATATGTATTGATTCCTTTCCCTTTTGTAGTGGTGGTTAACGCAATCTGATGAGCTGCATGCTGAATATTTGAACACTATGAAAAATCTGCTTTTTAGGATATGTGTGTGATAACTTGGATGCCACTAATGTAATTTTAAACTTTTACAGCATGCCAAAACATCTGACAAATTTGGTACCTTATTTCAAGAGGATTTGGCATTTTTCTGTGCTGGTTTCTTCAAACATACGTAGCAGATTCACTTACTACTGAAGTGCAGCAACCTCTGGCTCAGCACGTATTAACTCTTTCACAGCAGAGGACAAGGCACTATTACTTTGCACTGGAAGTGGAAAATATTGTACCCAATTAAAATTGCATGGAAAATGAATGTAGGAAAAAATTAATTACCCAAGTTGGAATTTGTCTAGGATATAAAGGCTAACACCCATACAGTTTTTTTTAAAAAAGCATAGTCCCTATAATGGCCGTATTTAATATTTTATACATGACCCTAGGTTAAATCTGAAAGATCTGCTACAGATCAATTATAAACCACTGATTTATCCTTGAAAAGGAAGAAAACAACTAGTTTTCTAGTAGCGCTGAAGAATGTTACAAAACATCAAAGATCTTGCCCTTTCCCTGATAACACAGAAATCAGGCACTGATGGAAAAAAGCTCTCCCGATCACCAAGTAATGAAACAGTAATGAGCATGGCAGCCAGCTCCTCTGCTATCTCATTACAATGCGGGGTATTGTGGTGTGTTTGCCAACGCCTGAGAGAAAGGGAAAAAAGGCTGACAGTCACTCCTATGAGGAAAGGCTGAGAGAACTGGGATTCTTCAGCCTGAAGAAGAGAAGGCTTTGGGGTGACCCCACTGTGGCCTTCCAGTACCTGGAGGGACCTGACAAGAAAGATGGAGACAGACTATTTACAAGGGTTTGGAGTGACAGGACAAGGAGGAGTGTCTTCAGACTGAAAGAGAATTGGTTTAGATGGGATATTATGAAGAAATTTTTCCCTGTGTGGGCAGTGAGGCCCTGGCACAGGTTGCCCACAGAAGCTGTGGCTGCCCTTGGATCCTAGGAAGTGTCCAAGACAAGGTTGGACAGGGCTTGGAGCAACCTGGGATAGTGGAAGGTGCCCCTGACCATGATAGGGAGTGGAATGAAATGATCTTTAAGGCCCCTTCCAACCCAAACCATTCTGGGATTCTGGGATTCTACGTCTGTATGTCTATATCACGTTGCGTGAGGAAAACGTTAATTAACATAAGACAATTTTATTTCTTCTTGACAATAATAATCCTCCAAAATTTGCATTCTTGATTTAAATGTTCACGGATCTGGTTGGTGGCTGAGCCACAACACCAAAAGCTGACTTACTTAATTGTTAAATTCACAACAAATTACCCCAAGAGGAAACAGTCCAACATAACTTTACTCATAGAATTCCACTGTAAGATCCTTTCTTCTGTTCAAGAAATTAACATGTGGCAGATTTTGATACCTATCTCCTATTCACCTGGAACTGAACATTATTTCTCAGAGGTCCAGTGAACTCAGCACAGAAGGAATCATGGCACTGGCAGAGGAGTTTCACATGAAAGAGTTAATGCATTTGCAACCACCAGACACAAACACGAATCTTTGCAAGTCCTGCTGTAATGCGGCTCCCCTGATTGCCTCAAAAAGACAAATTTCTGTTACAACACGGAAGCATTATAAACTAAATTCACCAGAGTCCCGTTGTGCCTTAGCTAGAGAATATGATTCCTGTATTAAGTGCTTTTAATTTCAGTGCTTGGGAGCTGGTTTAAAATCGTCTGCTAATTTGCGGCGCTGTAACAGTCGCGCTCTCGTCTTTGCAATCAGAGGCAGAACTTCTTTAATATGCCTCTTCTCATTCCACTTTGCTCAGAGATAAGCCTGGGCAGCTCTCCACCTGTCTTGGCAAATAAATCAGCTGTGTGAAGCCTCCGACAGGTGAATTTGTCAAGCTTTGATATGCTCCTGGTAGGAGGGAAATCCTCCCATGACAGGTGATCATAGAATCCCAGAATGGTTTGGGTTGGAAGGGACTTTGAAGACCAGCTCATTCCAAGCCTGCCTGCCACGGGCAGAGACATTTCCCACTAGACCAGGATTCCCAGAGCCCCATCCAGCCTGGCCTTTAACACTTGCAGGGATGGGGCAGCCACAGCTGCTCTGAGCAACCTGTGCCAGGGCCTCACCATCCTCACAGGGAGGAATTTCTTCCTAATATCCCATTTAAACCTGCCCTCTCTCAGTGTGAAGTCATTCTTCCTTGTTCTGTCACTCCAGGCCCCTGTAAAGAGTCCCTCTCCAGCTCTCTTGCAGCACCTAGGTACTGGAAGGTGCTTTAGGATCTCCCTGGAGACCTCTCCAGACTGAACAACCCCAATGTTCAGCCTAAACCTACCCCATCTCTCCTATCTCCCAAAGTCACCATCCTCCTACTTCATTGCACCAAGTTCTTGAGGCACTGACCCTCAGGAACCCAAAACTTCAAAATTATGGACCTACTGAGGATGATCTTGCAAAATGTGTTTGATGGCACCACGTATCCGTCCTGCTGGCTGACACGGGACCGTGCACTCAGCATCACCCCTGCCACCACCACTCCCTGCAGCTGGAGGCATCGCAGAGCAGAACAAACCTTTGTGTCCACCTTTCTCATCATCAGCTTGCAAAAATAGCCAACAGTTTTCCTGGGCCCTGAACACGACAAAATGCTTGAAAAACATCCAACTGGCCAAATGTTGAAAAACATCCTGTGGGGAACATCAAAGAAATTTCAAGCGGATGTGGTCCCCTGCTCCATGCATCCCATCCACTGAAAAAATGTCACAACATGAAGGTTACATGACGTAATCTGGCACAAGGCGGTAAATATCAGCGGCTTGGGAGAAAAAATCCCCAAGTTCAGTACTCAGCAGTAGGTATTTCACCAGAATTTATTGCGGCAGGTGGAAGTAGGGTAGATGACAATGACCTGCAAACCATAAACTTGTAGGTATACTTTTTTTCCCTGTGAAAGTGAATTATTTTCAGGTAGTTTAACATATCTCTGATTCTAATTAGTAGGCAGACCAAGATCACTCTGATCATTTGACCTAAGTAGCTTCATTTCTTTGTTTAAGAACAGATTTACTTGAGGCTGGTACAATGTGTGAAAGGAGCTCGGCTCCACTGCCGGGAACAAAAATGGAGTATTAATTAATTATTTAATTCCTTTTTTAATTACTATTGTATCAGAATCCTAAAGTGGGGCATTTCCCAGTGTCAGGAAATGGCTTTTAAAAATGCATCTCTACAATAAAAAGTAAAAAAGAGAAAAGGAGGAAGAAATAAAAAGAAATCATTCTTCTTCAAATTGAAACCAGAATAAAATATTACCCCAAAAGACCTGGGCTGATTTCTTTATAAATGAGCACAACGTTAGAACCATGGCAAAGGCAAATTGGCCTACAAGAAAACTGACAGCTTTATAGCCCCTGCCTCTGATTGAAATGTTGGGAAATCTCTTGGCAATTCTCCCAGACATCCAGGTAGAACAGTGAGTTCACTGATTATGTTAACTAAAACAATCTGCCTTTGCACAAACGCACCTCGAGCCCAGCCAAGTGTGAAGGCTTATCAACGTGCCAGACCAAGAAAAAGACCTATTTACCTGCAGAGAGCAGCTAAATGACAGGGCTCTGCAAAACAACCTGCAGACATCAGTGTGCAGGGCTTCTTTTATTGTCATTTTTTTAATATATGGCCTAAATGAAGGTAGTGATGCCTCGGTGGGACCGCGTGGGTGTTAAACAAGAGGATTCCAACCGATGTGTTTAAACACTGGTAGTAATCATTAATAACGAGAAACACCATCCTGAGGAACACTGCTGTAAAACACAAGCGAGCAGGGAGAATAAACCTGATTCTGGGAGAAGAAGGCTCGACACAGTCCTTAGCTGTTATCTTTTCAGCCGGCCATGGCGCAGAGGAAGCGCTGCCAGGACACGGGGATCCCGCTCATGGGGCAAACAAGGAAATTGTTTATGTTTTCTAAAGGGGGAAAAAATGAGAGCCATAATAAACCTAAACAATAAAGATTACAAAAAGAAACAACGCCGTTAAGTGGCAATCTTTTGAGGTGAATGCATAGCTGAATGTTATTTTAAACAGCACATAACCCAGGGAATTATGATGCTGTTTACACAGGCCTGTCTCTTGGAATCTGTATATGTTTAGAGTTTGGTTTGTTATATGTCTTGGTTAAGCTCTCCAATATGTCTGTCTTCTGAAAAAGAGCCCTATGCTGCACTAAAACTAAGCTCCAGCAAGTTAAAAATACGGAGAAAGTACCTTAAGTAATGTCCCTTTCCCCAGAGATGCCCTTGGTAGCAGTCAGTAATGCAATCAGATACCCAGGGTTATTTCGATTGCCTGCCAAAACATCACTCATGTCTATTAAAGCATCCTGAAAAACACCATTACATCAATTCCAGCAACGGCATAATTATTCTTCTTTCTGGAATGTCTTCTGATGTGAGTCACCCTGCCGGCGTGGGATTTCTCTGGAAAGCGGCTGTAGGAATGTCCCAGAGGCTGCGGGGTAGGGTGGGGGCCGGCAGCAAGATGCTCTCATCCCAAAATTTGGTGGATGCCCAGGATGGTGGCTGGATGCACCATGCACTGACACCCCACCAATGACTTAGGCACAACCCCTTTTCCCAAAGACATGGAGCCCCAACAGGTTTCTTCTGCACTGATACACTGAATTTTGAAAAAAGCACATTTTTGCAGCTGCAAACCAAAGCAAAGCACTGACAAGGATATTTTTGCTGAATTCTCCTTAAAAAATGCAGGCAGGAAATTTCTAGGAAGCACAAGGCATAGTTACAGTAGTTTATGTATTAATGAACATGTCTCTGCTCATTCCAGCTGCAGCTATCCTAGGACTTCCACATGGGCAATGCAAACCACACCTCCTCAATCCAGTGTAACATGACTGCCATGGGGATTGCAGATAGAGAATCCTTAGGAACAGAAGGATTATTATCATTCCGTGTTTTAAGAATTAACAAAAAACTATAGAAAGTCCACGTGAGAAATTCTAGGTTTGATTACACTAGTGTAAATCCCAATTTCTTTGAGGCCAATGGATCATCTAGCTCAACACTCAAAGGAGAGTTTGTCCCTCTGCCTTCTCCTTTAATCTTCCTAACCAAAAAGTTTGACTTGATGAGATTCTGCTTCATTGCAGGAATATTAATGGTAGAATAATGCAGCATTACTTTTGCATTTTGGAAGAATAAAAAGCATTTGATGTTATCACTAAATAGCAACTAGACCAAAAGTCATCCCTAAAAGAGCTACTTATAGACATTTTTTTCCCGGAATGCAGAAATGGAAAAGTGCCATTGCTTTAAAAAAGCAAGTAATTTTTTCTTTTATGGCTTTGTATGAACATCCAAACTGCTCCTATCTAGCTCATGTAGCTGTGGCAATGCTAACAGACTTGTAATGATGACCTGGCCTCATTGAAATCAGTCAAATACCCAGAAAATTCAAAATATGTGTCTTTTAAGCTACATGCTGCTTGCTAAGTATCACAGAGTCCACACCAACAAAAAATAAAGCATTTAATCAGCTATCAGATAAATCCTAGAGTCACAATCCAAATGAGAGCATGGGAAAGGCTCTTAAAAAAGACCCTTTGAGCATGAAGGAAAAAAAATAATGATAATTGAAATGCTGAATAGCCATTTGCATTGCTCTTCTGGGCACAAGGACAAATGTGACATTCCTCTTCATCTGCTGCTTGATGTTGGTTTTTAGAAAAATAAAACCTCTAAAATTTATCTCCTTCCTTTGGACAATGCTCTCCATTGCATTGGGTGGGATTATTGGGGGTGTCCTGTGCAGGGCCAGAACAAAACCTCCTCCCAAATTTCAGTCATCATCTCCCTACAAGGAAAAAGGACATGAACAGGTCATCAGCAGGTCCAGGCTTACGCTATTTGTTACCAAAAATAAAAAAGTCATAAGAGAAGTGAATGTGAATAGATCCATTTTATCAATGAAAAAAATGGAGGCAGAGAAGCATGAAAAATTCTCATACTTTTCAGCAGGATATTTTCCTGCATTTGGCATTTATCACAGTTTAATCTATTTTATGTTTTCTTGATTGTTTATCGTAAAATGGGATAGATACTTTGAACAAAGCTAGGGCAGGACATGAGTCAATATCCAGCAGCAACAAATATTTAGAGGCAACAGATTTGTAATAATTAGATGGAGACAAGAGATGATGAATTGGTAAATCTGAAAGTCTTTACAAACTCTGAAAATCTCAGATGATCGTTTAATCCATCAACTATCTTCTTAAGAAATACAATCACGGAAACTCCTGCCAAAAAAATCCTTACTGTAATCCTACCTTTATCTCATCCACAAATATACGTTTTCTATATAAAGACACGATCCCTCTTAAAAGGTCAGCGTTTGTAGCTGTCCACCAAACACCCCAATATGCCCACACAGCCCTGCAAGGTCTTTGCTGTGTCTATTTTATAACCTACAGCCACTTCTACGGCAAACAGGGGGAAATCTCCCATTTCTACGTGGCACACTTATGTTTCTCCCCTTTCCAACTTCCACTTCTGTTTCTCGCAGGTTACAGGCGGCTCAGATCCCCTTTCAGCCCAACGTGCACTGAACTCACTAAAGATGAAGTGAACAGGCATTTCCTCATAGCACTACCTCACACATGGGACAGCTTAATGGCTTCGCAATTAATATATGCATAAGTACAACCTGCATTAGTGGTGGTAAAAGGCAAGTTGGCTCCTTGATTACACATCATTAAATAATAGCAAGGTTCTCGTGTTCGGTGCAAGCGTGTGATGTACCTGCTCAAAGGTGGGATATTGTGTGAGTCTGCACATATTCCCATCCCCATATGTGGTTAAGCTTGCTCTGACATTACTCTCTTCTTTTTTTCAACCTATGGAAACCACCTGGTCTCGTGTTTCCTGGTGACAAGCAGCAATTTTAAAATGATGCTGCACCAAATCACACTAACAATAAGAGAAAGCCTGGCCCAGGAGCTATTTACTTCTGAAAATAAAAACAACAACACCAAAAAAAGAGAGGATATTTTATCTGAACACATTACAAAGAACTGCTGCACGACGGCAGTGGGGCCCCAGAAAGGGAAAAGCTGAGGAGCTATTGCTTTATAGAAATCAAGGATAAATATCCTTTCTTACATTAGAGGAATGAAAATAGGTTTAAAAATCCTGAGGAGGGTTGGGGAGCTGAAGTTGGTTTCTTTAAGCAGCGCCTTCACATAAATTCTAACTCTGCAGTTAAATGGAAATGCTTAAGCCTATAAAACCAGAAGGAGATGAGGAGAGGGGGGAACCCATATCCATGAAACCAGCAGATACAGAACCATTTTATACAGTTCAGTAGGCAGGCTAACATGAACTTAATAGTGACAATTGTTTTAAATTGATTCAAATAACAAATACACATTTCAGAGATTATGAAGTTTTGCACTGCATTTTTCTTTTTATCTTTCAAAGAAAACAATGCTAATAGTTTCCTTTTTCCTACGCTCAATGACTATTTACTACTTTCTTGATGTGGACTTTCAAAATACAAAGAAGGTTTGGCAAGTTTTCAAAGTCTTTCTTCAAAGTCAGCTCTTAAGTACTTTTTACAAAAACATGAAGAATACTTCTTACTACGGAGAATTGATAATGTACTGCTTTCGTTATTTGTATATGAAATACTGTCAGATAAATGCACATGGATTCATTTGTTTGGACCTTCTCTGTTAACCTTCTGTATGAAATTGATTTCGATTGATCACAAGAGTCAGGAACGTAACAATTGCTTTCAACCAAAAGCTGTTTCAGACATTATAGACCCAAGTTTCAAAGAAAAAAAGTTACTGTACTTGCAAGTTTAGAGTCAAACTTGGCAGTTCTTCCAAACAGAGTGGTCAGAAGAAGAAAAATAAAAACAAACATCCTTCCAAGATTTTTTTTTTCTTCAATTGCCATACAAAATAATGGTACAAGTATGTCACAACCCTTTCCGAAAGTTATTCATGAAGACATAAGCAAAGCGTCCTAAATACTTTGTTGCCAGAGAGTTAACATTTGTAGAGCATTTTGAGAATTTAAGGAACTTTAGAAAGTTGTCGGCTCTTTGCTGTTGCACAGAGCTAAACTTAAAAACAGACACAAATCAAAGCAGCCCCCTCAAAGCGACAAACCCGAGCGGTCAGACCATTTGTAGCCATGCACATTGGTCTGCTTGTTAGAGGAGAACCGAACTGAGGGCCAAATCCAGAGGTGATTTGTAAGGTGGTGCAAATTAAATTGTGTAAGTAGGAGTAAGTAGATGTGAGTGAGTGTGAGAGCCTGGGCTGGTGGTGCTCACACGCCAAGGGGCCTGGGAAAGGTACCAGGAGGGAGAGAAGCAGCCCTTAAGGCTAAGGGATGTCTCATTCCAGATGTGTTACCTGAAATGGCAGCACCAACCTTTTGCACTCCTCGTCACCATCCTGCAGAAGAGGCTGCAGGGAACATCCCCCAGCCCTGCTCAGAAATACCCTCTGGGTTAGTTCAGAGGTGCTCTGTCAGCAGTGACAGAGTTCAGGTTGTCTTGGTGGAAGTGGGTAAAGAGCACCTCCACCACCTCTTCCTTCCCGCCGAGCCCTGTGGGCAGCGGTGACGAGCAGGACCATTTTCAGCTGTCACAGTGGGTTTCCAGAGGAGTGTGTCTCTGCTTTTACCCCAGTTGTGGATCTTTCTCAGATTATCTCCAGAAATTACACTCTGGCCTTCATTTCCCCCCCTATCCCTAACGCCCCCGTTCCTCCAATTTCCTGTCTCCGGTGCTGACATCTCTTTGTTCATCTCCCATCTTTTCTCTGTCTTGTCTATTTAGACCGTAAATTGTTTGATAAAGGGACGATGACTTAATAGGTGTTTGCACTACATCTGGCACCATTTGGTCTTAATCTCAGCTGGGACATGAAGTCTCTACTATTAAGCGAATAATTAATAATTTTTAGGTCCTAAAGCAGCAATGTGAAACTCCACTAACCTTACCCAGTATATCCTATCACTCCTCTATTTCTTCTAATGCCTGCTGGCTTCTGCACTGGCTTCTGAGCCGTGTCAGCCAAGGGGCAGCAGGCATTGCTGCTCAGTAGCCCACTGGCTACTTTGGAAAAGGGGAAGTTCAACTGGAAATTACACTAAATGTGAGTGCAAGGTCTCACAAAAACTTATAATGTATTCTTATGGCAGGGCTGTGCGATGCATAATATAAACAGCTGTATGTAAGGGAGATCGCTGCTCTGTTTCAGGAAGTAATAGCTAAAGAAGCATTTATTTCTGACAATTAATGGACATAAAAGCCTATGTGCTATCTAAAGAGGGGAAGATTAAAGGAGGGAAGTAGCTTATACTATTGGATCGGCTGCACCAAAACAAATAACCTCACAACTTCATTTTGTACAGAGCCTTCCATAAAGTCTGGATAATAAAATGCTTTACAGCGAGCAGAGAGGGAGGGAGGAAGCAGAAAGCAGAACAGATATGTTTTGAGCCGAGATTGGATCCGAAGCAGCGAAGCCGTGCCAAGCAGCAGGAGCTGCAGAGGAGAAGCTCTCACCCCAGCGGCGGCAGGAGCCCGGGACAAGCCAGGCAGCGGGCTGGGCTCAGCCTCAGCAGCGTCAAAAAAGAAAAAAAAAAAGAGGAGAGGAGAGGGGGAATAAAACGACGAGGAGCCAAGTTTTTCTCCTGATTCCACCAACGCAACCCCACTGACATCAATGGGTGTAACTGAGAACAGAGCCAACCCAAGGCAGCCCGACAGACACGCAGGGAGAGTTTGAAAACAAACAGGATGCTCCTGATGGGTGAAGGAAGATGGATGGGGAGCTGGGGGAGGGAGCTCCTGGCCACCCTGCTCCATGGGACACCCCATCCCATATCCACAGGGCAGCAGCTTGTTTCCTGCACGGGAAGGGTTTGCTGGGAGGCCCCGGGATGTCCCCAGGGCCGCGGCTCACGGCTTGGGGCGAGGGCTGAGCAGGTTAAAGCTCCTGCTCCCCGCAGACTGGTGTGTCAGAGCCTGGGAGGCGGCGGGCAGATGATGGAGATTTAGGGCTGCTCCCCAAAACTTCCCTGATTTTGCAGCAAAAGCCACATTTCTGATCTGAGCCCGCTTTGTAGTGCAGGGGAAAAGAAAAATGTTCGGGAGCCCACTGCCAGAGATGTTTATCTGCCACATGACAGGACCCCCCGTGATTATTTCTGGATCCTGTTGTAGCACGTAAAAAGACCAGATTCAATAAAGGAACTGATTTCCAGCTTCCCCGGCACAGAGATCCATGCAAGACCTAAAATAAAACCCGATCTCCCCAGGCTTGTGCAGTCTTGTGCTGAGCTGGGTAACATGCAAAGCAGACAGGTTTTTATAGAATCTCACCCTAGATTACTTTCAGAAGTAGGTTTTTTTTCACAACATATTTGTTTGGAAGATTTTGCTGTCTCTTCCTCTTTTTCTATTTTCAGACAGCTTTGTTTAGTGGGAAATAGAAACAAAAATGCAGCTCTTTTAGCAATTACTCAATATTTCAAAATTGATCCAGTAAAATAAAAAATTATTCGGAGCTCGTGGGACACACACACACACACACACACACTCTCCTTATTCTCTAATCCTTCCAAGGAAAAAAATGTCCAAATGGTCATTTTGAAAAGTTGCTGGGAGTACACAGACAGCTGTTCCTCATACATACTGCAAATGTTTCTTTTAAATTCCTACGGACGCAAGAGTTTGATACCAAGCCAGTACCTCTAGAAATGGAGAAAACTAAACACACCCCATACTGATGCTTTTACTGTCCCAACAAACTTTCTCCCACAACTAAAATGTTAAAACTTTTACCCCACATCCCACATTGCGAGATTAGTCCAATAACTAATGTTCTGTCCAAGTAAAATACATTTTGTCATTGCTTGAAAATGTTACCTTTCACAGAAGTATAGTATTTCTGACCAGCAGGGAACATATGTCAACATTATCTATTATTACACAATGTCAGGACCAGAAAGGGAAGGTGGGTGGTGGATGTTAATAACAACTTAAGCGATTTTCTAAAAGAGGCATTTGAGAAGTACAAAGCCAGAAGTTTTGAATGTTTTGTCTGATTGTAGCTGTGTCAGCAACCTGCCCCCACCACTAGCACAAACCTAATTCTGCCTGTGACCCAGTGCCTAGTTCTCTTTTCAATTTGAGCCAACACATTGCTAAACTGGAAAGTTTGAAAAATACCTTCGAAAACTTCTCCACCAAAAGGAAAGAGGAAAAAAAAAAAAGAAAAGAAAAACTTATGATCAGTCCTGGTGGAAGTGTTAAGGCTGCGATTTTAAGACCGAGATTTTTCACTTTGATTTTCTTTAACACAGTGTTAAACTACTTTTCGTGAGCTGCTACCCATAACTATATTTGTCTGCAGAGTGTCTTCATATTAAACTTTTTTTTCTTGATGGAAAGGCACAGTCCCATGAGGCAGACTAACACAGAAACCATCTCCCTGTGCTAGCCAAGGAATTGGAAAATTGGGGGTCACCCCACATCCTGCCACAGATTTCTCTTGTGCCCTGAGCCATGTCACTTTGCCCCCCTTGCCCCTCAATGCCCAGGGTGCAGCCTCTCCGAGGTGTTGTGGGATGCCGGTGCCAGAGACCAGGACACAACTACAGCAAAAAGACCTTCCAAATACCTGAGGTAAGCAGCCAACTGCATTGTGTACTTACCCCATGTGTGTGAGAGATTTCTCTTCCTCAGCCAAACATGAGCTGCTCATTTGGGTCCTGGGAGACGCTTGAAGGCAGCATCAGGATGTTGAATGATCATAGAATCATAAAATCTCAGCATGGTTTGGATTGGAAGAGACCTTAAAGACCGTGTTATTCCACCCCCTGCCATGGGGAGGGACAACTCCCACTAGACCAGGTTGCTCCAAGCCCTGTCCAACCTGGCCTTGCAGATGGACCCTTTGGATGCTCCCCAGGACAGCTTCCATATCCCTCTGCACCACCCAGGTTCCAAAGCTGTTTGAGTAGTTTTAAGATGACCAGACAGCCATTTTTGGCATGGACTTGCTTATAAAACCCTCACTGTAGGAAAGTTTGGGAAACTCTTATTTCCCACCAGAACGCCTGCAAACAGAAATGGAACAGGCAAATGCCGGCGCTGAATAAATCAAGGGGAGATGAGCGGTGATGCCGTTACTCAGCCACGTTTCCAGTAGTAATTCTGTTACTGGAAATGTTGAAATTAATGTCTTCAACATCTCTCTTCCACTGTCCAGTGCTAAATCAGAGAAAAAAGCTGGAAGAAGGAGGTCTGTAGTGCTTACCTGTGTGGAAGCCCATCCAGGACCGCTCCCTGCCACCACCGACACCGCAGGGCAGTGAACATGAGGGACCCCATGGGCTGAAAAGGGAAAGGAAAATGGCATTTTCCTTAAAATAATTGCCATGTGTGAGGCAAGTTTGGTGCAGGTATTTCTTAAGCAGCACCTTTCCAGGGAGAAGAATGTGTTGGTTCCAATCTCACCATTCCACGTAGATCAGCCAGCCCCTCAGCATTATTCTGGTATTTGGGTAGAGTTGCCATTGAACCCTGTTTTAGGCATAACCATACCAAATAATGGGCCTCACATTCAATTTTCCTAGGTGGATTTGGGTGCTGAGAAAGGAAAATTTCTTCCCCCACCACAAACATGTTAGTGTCAAAGCTGCTGGGCTCATATTTCCTCACCTTTTCGTTTTGTTTGTTTCGTTTTGTTTTCATATCTGTTTCAAAAATCTATGTAATTTCTTTGCAGTGTGTTCTTTCCCCAAAAGCAAATCCTTCAGGGTATTTATTCCCCTCAAAATACAAATTATTCTGTTCCCCAGTAATTATCTGTTTTGCATACAGTTACACAGCTGAATCAGAAGCAGCAAGATATGAATAAATATATAAATAATGGACACACCGAGGTGTAGTTTCTCATGTTTAACATAACACAGGGGAATACATTTTTATAGCAAGCCAGTAAATGTTGCAAACTGATGTTTTCAATTCCACTGACTTAGAATTAACTTCTAACTGTGAGAGCTAAACTAGCTGCAGTCTTTTATAATCTCATGCTTTAAAGTTATAATGGTCTTTTTTCATCTGCTGTGAAAGAAGAAATTATATTTTACTAGGAGATGGTAAAGGTAAACCACGGGAAAAAAAGTACACTTCAAACTGCTTAAATATAATTATTTTTGTTCCATGTGATTTCACTCAGTGATACAAAGGAGAGCTGGGTTAGCCTGTTGGAGTGGGAATGTGCTGGTGAGTAGAGAAAAGCACATATTGTTTGGCAATGCTTAAGGCGTTTACATGAAAAAAAAAGGAGAAATATAGCAAAAACTGTAGAAAAACTGGAGGAAAACCACTTTTTTTTTTCCCTATAAGCAGCAGCTCAAACACCTATCAAAAGCAAAACTCAGCCCTGTGCCTTTTCTATGAGGCTGAAACCAGTACACTTAGAAAAATTTTCATCCAAAAAACCCCCAAATCCTCTTTGGAAGTGCAGGTTCCTCTAAGCCATGGTAAGAGGTTGTGTTCGCCTTGGGTAGGTTAGGACCAGACCAAAGCCGCCCCCAAGATATTTTTAACGAGCATTTTCTTATATCACTGACCTACAGCACTTTTGTGACCCCTGCCACCCCACCTGGCTGCTCTGCGGGGCTGGAGGCACCCCAAGGCCACCACCACTTGCCCCACATGTGGCTCCTGAGAATGAAACACCGCTGAACCTGGGCTGCAAAATTCAAATGCAGCCTGAGCAGGAGCTCGCTGGCCTGACTCCGCTTCTTTGGGAATGAGGTTGGAGCTCTGAACTCAGATCTGAACCTGGATCTTGGGTTTAGATCCAAGGGTTTGGGTTGGGCCCCATCTCTAGTAAAGAAAAGCATAAAAAGAGATGAAAAGATAATTGTAGAAACTTAAAAGCCAGCGCTGCATTCTTTTAAAATTACAAATTAAGCTATAAGCGATTCCAAACTATGCTGTTTTTATTAAAAATGACTTAATAATCTAATCTTCCTTTCCTTTCTTTTCTTTTGGAATTTATCCTATATCCCAGTAATCGCACATAGAAATTACACAACACCACGCTGGATACTCCTGACAATATAAACACAATTGTTTATCCAGAAGCATTATAGGTTCATGCAAAAATACAGCATTTAAAGCTTGTGGTCAGATCAAGAAACCACAAGTATAATTGTTTGTTTATCCAGCCAAGCATTACTCCGCTGTGTAAGTTTATTGAGGGGGGTGGGTTGAATTTATTTATTTATTCCTAACCTGTTTCAAAAATTAAAGTTATGGAGCAAAGGCAGACGATGAAAGGCAAAAGGGAACATTTTGAATAAGGAAATCGCGCCTTTGTCATAGCTCATGTTACCCTGCTTCGTCCTTCCAGGGAAGCCTCGTGATAACAGGGCCCTTTGGTGGAATTTCGACATATTTTTCCCTTTAGTTCGGGGCAGCTGGTTTCTTTCCTCTCGGAGGAGAGAGACGAAGTATATTTATCACTCCAGCAGTGACTCAAAACAAACAGGAAATCTTCATCAGCAGGCTCCTGGGCAAGGCAGATACCAAGGTACTGGCAGAAAGGAAACAGAGGCTTTGGGCTGTGGGAGTCCAACATGCAGCATTTTCTGCAGCCACAGCAGATAACTCGTCTGGAGAGCCACCAAATTATTTTTAAATTACAAAAAAAAAATAACAAAAAGGTGATTCTGAGGTAGCTGGGAGCACTCATGGCATCCATGGGGGCGGCTGAGCTGGACACCCAGCCCGGACACGTGCTGGGAACCTGGGAGAGGGAGGAAACCTGTGTGCTGGCCGGGCTGGGAGGTTTCGCTTTGATCCCGTGGCTTAGGAAACCCACTCCTTTCGCCTCAGCAAGCCCTTCTTTAAAAGCAGAGGTTTCCGGCTGGGATGGTCGCCTTGGAGCCAGGAGGGAGGCAAAAAGCTAAGAAAAACAACAGCAAAAAAACCCCCAACTGTTAATAATTTTAACCTTTGAGATGATTATTCATATTTATTAATGGTGTGTTAATAATTCTAACTGTTGATACAATTATTTATGCTCAGGGGTAGTTTTAGAAAGAACTCCGAAAACAAGATAATAAATGGCCCAGCAATGATGATTCCTCCTGCACTGGTTAGAGACAGTCCTGACACAGGAACTGCTCTGTAGGGTTGGTTGTGGGGGGGATTTCCCTCTCTTTCCCCACCAGAGTCATGAAATATTAAACTCAAATACTTGAGTCCATCTGTCCATCTGAAGAACAAAACACAAGGACAGCACAAGACTGACCCTGGTCTGCTCCTTGGAGACATCTCTGTTAAATGGCTGCAAGGACACTTTGAGGCTGTAGGGCTGACACCACACCAAACACACAAGGAAACAGTTGCTGCAAATGGGTAGGACTGGGAAAAGTCACTATCTGCATCCCCTGCTCCTCTGCATCTCCCCAGGCACTTGCAGTTTACTGTGGCCAGCGATGGGGCACGATGATCCCTGGGTCTGACCTGCTGTGGGCTTATCTGCAGAGCTGGCAGGAGATGGTGGGGCTGGCCAGGACACTGTTGGGTGGTTAAAAGGAGACTAGTGCACCTTCAAACATGTGCCCACCTTCCCTTGCTCCTGACCAACTGTGGACAGCTTCAGCACTGAGAGCCTTCCACACCAACCTGCCCTCTTGAGCCAGATGCACCCCTTGACCTGGGAGGAGCCTGGAAGGGTGAGTCCTGCAGGGACACTTTCACATGTCCAGGCTGGGCTTGGTTGGAGCTTTCACAGCCAGTCCTCCAAGGCAGCAGATGCACGTCCTTATCGCCGAGCTGCACCCTGTGACACCAACCTCAACGTCTCACCACAGAAATCCAGCCTTCTATTAATAAGGGTGACTGGCTTGGCTGCGAACCGAAGGTGCAAGGGGCTGATAGAGGGAACACCAGACACCCACATCCTTGCAAACAGTTGGAGGGGCAGCGTGCTCAGATGCAAACACCGTCTGACTATGGAAATGACAGCATGAAATCACCATGGCCTGAGACATCCCAGACACAATAAGCATTAGCAGTGAAAGAGGCAGTGTGAAAGCAAGTGCTTCACCCTGGCTCATTCGCAATCTCCACGGGACTGCCCTATGGAAAGCTGGCTAAGGTCTATGTCAGAGATGACTACCAAAACCTCTGGGTCGGGACAGCTCTTCTTGGGAAGCATCTGGCAGAATGTATCACCACTGTGCTGACTCACAGATGTGTCAAGGCATGAAGTCAAGCTAGGTGGGTAGTTCTGGAGAATTTCTCTGGAGACCAGACTGTCTGTATCATCCTAAGGAACTGTGCGGTCTAACCAGCACCTCAGTCAGTGCCAGGGAAGGGAAACCTGGGGACAGTCTGAGTATGGTGTGCAGTAGGTGAGAAGGTCAAGTTCATGGAAACACAGAACCCCAGAAAGGGTTGGAAGGGACCTCAAAGATTGCCTCCTTCCCACCCCCTGCCATGGGCAGGGACAAAGTGCACTAGACCAGGTTGCTCCAAGCCCTGTCCAAGTTAACAAGGAGAGAAAACACCAGGGTTGTAAATAAGAAATACGTGGTACAAGAGTGCTAGAGGCTCCCTACTGCTTGAACTCGCCCGTTTCCTGCACAAAGCAGTTTTGTTTCAAGTGTGTAAGCTTTACTGGAACATTATGTTGACTGCATACCTACCAGATCAGGCAAAACTCCCACACAGCCTGAACTCCAGAGCATCAAGAGTTTGGAAAGGCCACGGTGAGTGGGGCTCCCAGCCCACCCTCATCATTGCAGCTGGCACAGCCCATGGCAAAGTGGCACTGCCAATCTGCCATGCCAATCTCTGCTGCTGGGGGAGGTGACACAGCCCGAGACTTCCTCCTTCCTCACAGAAGGGTCAAGTGGAAAGCAAGACAGCAAAGCCCCTGACTGTGACTGAAGCATGGGCAGTAGCATGAGGTCCAGAAAGTGATTGATCAGGCATTGGAACAGGCTGCCCAGGGAAATGGTGGAATTACCATCCCTGGAAATGTTCCAAAGGTGTGTGGATGTTGCACGAGGGGATATGGCTTAGTGGTGAACACGGTAGTGCTGGGTTAATTGTGAGATTCCATGATATTAAAGGTCTCTTCCAACCTTAATAGGCCCATGATCTTCATGCCTTGGTTTGGAAATGGCCACTTGCCTTACAGATGAGTCCTTTGCCTGCTTGCTCACTTAAATGAGTGGCACACTCACTTTTAATTATCCACCAGCTAAAGATCCAAAAGTGTGAGACAACTAAAGAAAGCATCACACTAAGGACATGATTTGCAGTCATGAGGAGCAAATAGCAGTGCCAAGAGCAGAATAGAAACCCATAACTCGTACTCAGTGCTGTACCTACCGCCTCAGACCTCAGCAGGGTTCAAACAATTAGCACTAACTCTGTGCCTAAAGGTCAGCTTTGAAAGGACATAAGAACAGTCTTTGGCTGCTCTGGCTAGCCTGTACTAGTTTGGAGTTTGCCATCTGCAAGCCAAGGAATGCTAGAGTGCAACATCTTTCCACCACATGTCTTTCCATCCCTTTCCTTGCCTCTGGCACAGCCTTTACAGCCGAGGCTGGGGTGAGCAGTCAGTGTGTGACAGGAGGGGTGTGACCTTCCACACGGCAGCAGAGCAGCCCAGCAAGGCAGGGTCCCTGCTCCCAAAGTGAGGTGCAGGCTCTGTGCTCCCACTGTTTGATCTTCACCAGCTACACTGAAAATACTGCATGGCACAGGCCTTTGGAATCTGCTCTCCAAGTGATAGAGGATTATTGGCTTTGGTGATGAAGTGCACTACTCAGGACTGGGAGACGAAAGGAATTACTTTCCCTTGCTATTGCTCTGTGTCATCTTGTTTGATTACAACACGTTTTCCTTTTAAATGTGTGTTTTCCTCCTCCTAATCTTTGAACAACTTTGTGTTGAAACCAGAGGTCTATATGTCATGCTATAGCATATTGCATATCCCGTGTCCAGGATCCAGATCCTGGGCATTTGCCCAGCAGCCACATTGTACCACAACAAACCTGAGGTGCCATCCTGCTGCAGGTCCATCAACAGGCCAGAAAGATGCTTGGATGTCCCCAGAGCAAAGCAACACACACACACACACATCTTCCCTAGGAGACTGTGCTCCAGCAAAGCACTCAAAGCCACAGGTGTAATTGATTTTTATCAGGCTTCCTTTTTAAAATCAAAAAGGCACATTTTCCAAGCCGATATTCACATGGGATATATATAAATCCTAAATCTTAAGGAGGGTCAGGAAAACAGATTGGAGGAATCAAAAGTGGGGAATTTATGCAGAATCCAGAAACACAGAGAGGCAGCAGAGAAAAGCGTTGTGCATTCAAGTGCTTAAGTCCTGCTCAACTCCATGATGACAAACAAACAAACAAACCCCGTGTCTCTTTTTCTCAGCTCAGTGATTACAGCAAACCCACAGTGCCAGCTTCAGACTGGCAAGGCAACTAGCACTGCTCACAAAAACAAATTCAGTGCTTTTTTTTCCCCCTTTTTTTTTTTGCTTGTTTTATGTTGGATGATTTAATTATAAAGATCTTCCACACTCACCTGTTTCCTTACCATCAGTCGAGCCGCTGCTATTGTTTCAGGCTTATGAAACAGCAAAAACTGAGGAATCAAGGGGAAAAATGAGGAATGCATACTGCAGACACAGAAGAAATGAAGTCTTTTCTTTTAAAGTCACTAATTCAAATGAGCATGCAAAAGGGAAACTCAGGAAACCCATGTTGCCACGGTAATTCTGCTCTGCCTCAGAGCTCCCACCCAGGAAAGGTGTCTCTGATGTTACCTAGGTGTCATCCAAACAAAATAGTTCCAAAACAGATACTTGACACCCCTTTTTTTCTCCTAACTCAGCATTTCAGCTGGAAATAAGAAATAAATGAGAGCCAAAACTTCCAACCAAAAAATTAATAAAAAGTAAATTATTACAAGAGAGATGAGGTCCTAGGATGCCTTAGTGCCTGGATCTTAACCTGCCTGCCCTACTATTCTGGGCTCATCGGGATATCCAGAATACTAATTTAGAATTAGGGCATTAGGGAAAAAAAACCTGCTTTAAAAACGGAAAACTGTTTTGCAGTTATTTCTTGAACAAATACACATCAAACAATGTGAAGGAAATGGCACTTCCCATTTATATGAGTTTACCAACAACAGCCACGATGAAAAGGACAAAGACTATTTCAGGTTTGTGAGGTCTGTCTGTTGTAACACACTGTCCCATGCTGCAGCCAGCATAGAACTCGCAGGATCTGAGAAATTTAAATTCTCAGAAATCCCCAGCACAAACCACTGCTCATTATAAATGCAGTAGGAGGTTATTGTGTCCCAGAGCATCATCCATAGAACCCCAGAATGGTTTGGGTTGGAAGGGACCTTAAAGTGGACAGGACCTTAAAGGCCATCTCATTCCAACCCCCTGCCACGGGCAGGGACACCTTCCACTGTCCCAGGGTGCTCCCAGCCCTGTCCAGCCTGGCCTTGGACACTTCCAGGGATCCAGGGGCAGCCACAGCTTCTCTGGGCACCCTGTGCCAGGGCCTCCCCACCCTCACAGTCAAAAATATCTTCCTAATATCCAATCTAAACCTACTCTCTGTCATTTTAAAGCCATTCCCCTTGTCCTATCACTGCATGTCCTTGTAAATACCTCCTCTCCAGCCTTCATGAGGGTAACTCTGCCTCTGAGGAACAAATCAGCCACTACTGCACATGAACCTCCTGTGAGTCCCTGTCCCCACACAGCTCAACTCCTGCACCACCACGATTCACTCCTCCTCCCCCTGGACCCACAAAGGTGAGTTCCGAGCTTTTTAATGCTACTTCAATTAAAAAAAAATAAAATAAAACCACTCCTTCAAAGCAACAGGTTGCTGTCTTTGGGGTAGATTTAAGAGGAGCAGAGCCTGCACTAGAACATGCAACAGGCAATGTCTGCTCTGTGCTTAACCTATGCAAATCAGGAGCAAATGTAATGATGTTAGCAGCCCATCAGCAGAGTTTGGCAGGGGTAACAACAACCATAGGGAGATAAGATAAGGCTGTAGGCTTTCAAGGTTGGGAAATAAAGTATCAGGATTACCAGCGCGGTTTATAGAGACTGTTCGCCCACCCTCTTCTAAGAAACAAAACCGGTCCTTTGCACTTCACCCCGAGGGAGGAAAATAGTCATTAGCTTTACATTACAAAGACACATACAATAATTGTCTCTCTAAGATCAGGCTTGCCTACCCCGAGTAGCCACGTGTGTACAGCTGTAGTTTTTTTCCATTGTGACACAACCTACCCTTACTGTGACCCTCTCTCATTAGGTCATTTCTAAAACGTAGCTCTCTGTGAACCGGGACCGTGTTCTGTTGCTTTGCACAGCTCCTACTTTTTGCCACTATAAATAGAAGAAACAACTTTGCCTGGCGTATTCGCCTCCGAATTATTTTGTAGGTTAAACAAACCTTTAACTGTTTCAGATAAAGCCAAGCAGAAGGTGTTTTTTCCAAACATCCCAAGCGAAGGAGTGCATTTCCTGCTTCCCTAATTCAACCTACGGCATCAGACATCTGTAACTCTGTTTACATTCCAGCCCTTCACAACTTAATACCGCTTGAAGCATCAATAATATAGGGCACATTTCTGACTGCTCTTTAGATATTTTTTTATCTCCATGGGACTTCCTGGTTTGGGATTTTGTAGTTTACAGTTTCTCACTAATAGTAACTAGCTGCAGCATTTGGCCTTAAGAGTTTACATATTATTTAACTAGATATAAGCAGCCTATTTTAATTACAGTAAAGAGCCCTGTAGAGGCCTTGTCTCTTTTTTCCCCCTCCAACTATATCAGTTGGCTTAATAAAGATATTACCACTGCCTATAAACCAGGCTGTGATCAAGCTCCTAGATATGCTAGGCTTTTATAACATACTTTTACCACTTTAAAAAACCAAGTCCTATCAGATCTTCAAGCACTCAGATGTCCATGGCTTTAATGAAGGCAGTGTGAGCTTTCTGTAGCTCATACACATTTTAGTTTCTGTGTGTGCACATTCCAGCACTTCTAAGAAAATCACTCACCCCCCCCAAACCAAGAGTGATCTGCTCCTGTCACTGTATTACAGTTTAGCATTGAACTGTATGGGCTGCACTCCTAGGACAAGCTCCCCTTTCCCTGGGGAATGTAGAGCTTAGGTTTCCATCTCCCCTCCCTGCAGGGCCTGCAAGAGGTCTGTTCCTACAAGGGACGCCTTTCCATGAGCAGGGACACCATCCATGAGACCTGGTTGCCCCAAGCTGTGTCCAGCCTTGGACACTTCCAGGGATGGGGCAGCCATAGCTTCTCTGGGCAACCTGTGCCAGGATCTCATTACCCTCACAGGGAAGAATTTCTTCCTAGTCTCTAATCTAAACCTGCTCTCTGTCAGTGTGGAGCCATTCCCCTTGTCCTGTCACCCCAGGCCCTTGTCCAAAGTCCCTCTCCAGCTCCCTTGGAGCCTCTTCAGGCACTGGAAGGGGCTCTAAGGTCTCCCCAGAGCCTTCTCTCCTTCAGGCTGAACAACCCCAACATTCAGCCTAACCCTGCTATCTAGTACCTGTATCCCTGGTGCCTCTCTGTCCTCATCTTCAGGTCCTATCTTCATATTTCTCACATGCTGTCACTACACATGCTCTCTGACCTTCATTTAGACAACTCTCCATAGTTTATTCCGTTCTATTTGACAGCAAAATCCATGCCCAGGGTTGGCACTATGTGCAACTAACCCTTATTCACAACAGCCAGCATCTTGCTGCTCTTGGTGTTTCATTGAATCCTGCATTTGAAGCCAAGGTGAGATACTGAGACTTCAGTTTTCTTATTTCACAGCGCTGCTTTCCCCTGCAAGGTGTCAAATTAGTACCTGAACGTCACCTACCAAAATCAACCTCGCATATTCACAACTCTTCAAACATTTGCAAGCAACATTACTACAAAGGAAAGCTCGAGACAGCTTGATTAAGCAACTTGCCCAAGGTCATACAGGAAGTTGTAGAAGAGTCGAAAACAAAAGCCAGATCTTCTTAGCTCCTGTCCAACCCTCTCTGGAATGAAAAGGCCAAACTGCTGTGTGGAAGTATTAGCAGAGTCATAGATCTCATCCTATAAATTTCATAATGAATTCACGGCTTAGCAAAGAAAATGCACAGAGCTCCCAGTGCTTCTTTCCCAGGAAAAATGTGCAACCCCACAGTGGCAGCTGGGAAGTGTTCCCCAAGCTCTGAGTGGCGCTGGCTGTGGCCGCAGACCCTCCGCTTGCACAGAAAGAGGAAAACAGGGAACAGCAATATCCTGCAAGGCCATTTAATGCAAATGGGTTCCGCCATCCTTTTCCCAGCCACTTCCCACCTCTCCAAGAAAGTGAAAAAAGGGCATCTACTGGAAAAGCTACTGAAGTCACCCAAGAGCGAGCATGAAATCGTTCAGGATAGCAAAAGGAGCATCCAGAGTGTAACAAAGGCGGTATTTACGTCTATACTTCTCCCTGTCTGCGTGGCTCTCGGTGATAGCCACAGGAACAAACAATAGCCTTGGCCCCTTGGCTGCAAACGGTTGGCTGCAGAGGCCCAATTAAATCGTGGAAAGTCTAAACACAGGCACAGGAATCCACTAATGCAGACAGGCCTGCACAATAGGGTCTCATCCTGGCTCTGCCCTGCTCCTGCTCAGCGCAACCTTGCTGGGAGGAGAGCCCCCCATCACCAGCAAAGCTCTTCCCACAGAGAGGTCCCACTCCACCTCGAAGCCCAATGCAAACGTGCACAGTTCCACTCACTTTTGGGAGGATTCTGGCTCCAGGCAGCACCAAGCTCATGCCCAACAATATGAGTTGGGTGATCTCAGGCTCGCTACCACCCAACAGGCCACATGTGCATGCACACACAGGCAAAGGGCTGTTTAAGAGCGATCTCCCTCCCCAAATCTCCATCAGGTTCAGGCCCTGCTGACACAAACACTTCAAACAGCGCAGGCAGCCTCAAGAGCAATGCCAAGAGCAGATAGAGGCTTCGACATTGTCTCGGTACACAGGATGCCGGCCTGACATCATTTAGTGGAGACAATGCTCGCCCTCTTTCTTTGGGAACCACGTAAAAAAACTTGGCCGAATATAAAACGACTTCAAAGACACATTTCTGTGCCAGCCAGGATGCATCAAAGTTGGGAAAGGAACGACCCGATTCACCTGATCCAGGGAGCTGATAGAGAAGCGCGGGGAAGCGGCTTTTATCGATGTACCTTCCCAGCACTTCCTTCCTGCCCCCGATGCTATTTAAACCCCTTGCCTACCTCCAGCCAGACCTGCCCGTCCTCCGCTCTAAGGAGGAGAAAGGAAAAAGCAAAGGGAAGCCCTAAAAAAAGGCGTCCCTGCAAATTTCTGTGCAGTTACCGGGCAGTCATATCCTTCTGCTTTCCCCTGAAAAATCAAGTATCACCTTATCGTTTCCTCAGCAAGATTAACTCCTGCTTCCTGAAGAGTATTTCTGAGGTAGAAAGCAGAGGTGGTGGAAAAAAAAATAATAAAAATAAGGAGGGGGGGGAAGCTGAAAAGCCCAATCTGTCAAGCTGCATTTTAGAAGAAAGGAAAACTGAAAAGTGAACGTATTTAACATGAGCTATTTCCTGCACTCAGGAGGGAAGAAAGCATGCTACTAACTGTGTGCATGAGGAGATCTGCACTAGTGTTATCTCTGACCTGCAGCTTAGCCCTTGTGTCTCAGCTGCCAAAAAGCTCCTATTCAACGTTATGCTGAGTTCATCAATGCTCCACGTGTCAGGATCCTAACAGGAAAAAGCAGGACAGACAGTCACTCTATTCAACTGCCTGGGGACCCCATGACAACTAAAATCCCCTTGCAGACTGTCCATATCAACCTACGGCAGGTCAGAGCGCGTAACCCCTCCAGAACCGCAAGCCCGGGCCCACACCCTTTCCCCTTGTCAACATTGTCACTTTAAAACAGCCCATCTAGCCTTATCACCAAACCTGGAGTAAGTATGACAATTAAGATGGATTGCAAAGCCTGCATGCGCTTTACAATTAACAATAACTTGGCAGCGTGTCCCACGCAACTGTTGGGTGGTATGGCAAGAACTTTATCCCTGCTTAGTACTGCATTAGCATATTTAGTAGGCTGCAAGACATAATTCCTCAGATATGAACATATTTTTGTCTTTTCAAAAAATCTGCAATTAAGCCATAACATGCAGGCAGTGTGCAGCCGGCAGTAAACTTTGGTATTAGGGGGACTGTGCTAAAACAGCCCTTTCTGACCTTATGGCAATTATCTATTTAATAAGGAATATATTCAGTTTTTAAAAAGAGTGTATTAGCAGGGTCTTCAGTAGGAAGCGACAGTATTCCAGAAACTACAGCTGATATTCAGCCCTGTATTCCCTGTGAAGAGCACAGTGCTTAAGAGGGTCTGGGTGCAGGTATTTGAAAGCAGGGACATTTTGTTGGGGGGTTGTCTCAATTTTTGGTTTAGAAAAGGCAAACTCTTTCTTTCTGCTACAAATTTTTAAATTGCAGGGTTAACTAATCGTTTGTGTAAAAGAAATAAACCCCATTCAAGCAGCACCTTCCTCTCTGTGTTGTATAGCTCTTTTTTCCTGTCCAGGATTCTCATGTTTATAGGTAAATTAACAGTCTTCTAAAGTAATTAAATGCACTTGAGGAGCACTTATTTAGCATGGCCTAACTTTATCGATTTCCTCCGTGCTGCACAAGACACTCTCAACCCCACTAAGCTTTTTAAGTCTGTTTACGGTGTACATTTATCTAGAAAATCTGATCAGGTGGGGGGGAGGCAAAGATCTTGCCTCGATAACCCGGACATTGTCCCCCTTGACATCTGTGTTGCTGGTGGACAGGATATCCTGCCAAATGCAAGAAGACAACTGCGTGACCCACCTTGGGCGAGAGGCACCGCGGGCTGATGCGAGCACAGCGGGAGCGGGTGCTGCCTCTCCCCGCCCGGAGCCGCATCCTCGGCACACAAAGAGCAGCCAGGGAGCCTCTGGAAAAAAAAAAAAAAAAAAAAAAAAAAGCCAGGGGAAGGC
>VZTH01003771.1:33084-67159 GCA_013397815.1 Aleadryas rufinucha
AATAAATAAATAAATAAATAAATAGGCAGTTTAGGTGAGTAGCACACATTCTGTAAGGGAAAGCAGATGAGGGCAACAAATGCAGTTCAGCAGACAAAGTCTTTCTTCATAAACCCAGCAGAGGAACGGATTAAACCACCTGGCAATCTTGGCAGGAAAAAAAGAAAATCTCAGGCGGTGACAAAACCAAACAGGTGGAACAGGTATAAAACTTTTGCTTCCCAGTAATGCCCCTCTCTTCCCTGGAATGCTTGGACAGGTGCAGAAGTTCAAGTTACAGCGTGGAAGTGGCAAATAAATACACAGCATTAGTGTCTGACGTGCTCGGCGAGCAACCGGGGATGTTAATAACTGGCAAGGTACACTAATCTCTGATTGCAACATTTGGTTTACCTTAATCTGGAGGGACAGCTGTATTAAAGAGGGAATTATACTAATCAGTTCAAGGCCCTTGCATATAAAACTTCCCATTAGGCTTAAAGTACAACAGCTTACGCTCATTCTCTAGGAGCCTTACATCTGGTTCTGAATAAGGCTGTCTCTCATTTGCAAGGTACAAACCGAAAACAAGGGAGGGGGGAGCTGACAGTTGCTGGAGGATGGTTGATAGAAGAACAAGCTACTAATTCTTTGAAATTTTTTACAGCGCAAAACTGGCTGTAAGGCATCTTAATACTAAAAAAACAGGCATGTGTTATCAACCCTAGGCCATTTTTTCCTGTTACCGGAGGTGACCAACATAAAATAAAATTGATGATGTCAGTCAAAAACAGCTAAGCACAAAGCTTGGCTTTGTTATCTTAAGTCAGAAGGTATGATAGGCCATGCCATATGGCTGTAATCCTCCTATATCTCCCATCACCTAACAGGCAACCTTCATGTAGCATGACCTTATTTGGCTGGTCTCAGGTTAGGGCTGCCCAAAGGGGATTTTTCTGTTTCTGCTATATCCAAAGGTTTATGTTGATTTTTTTTTCTCTTTTTTTTTCCTTTTTTTTTTTTTTTTTGAGCCCTGCAAACTATAAATCCGACTGATTACTCTGCACTCTTTTGCTTGACTGAGCCTTTACAATCAGACATCCCCGTTAACAATAAGCTCCTAATGAATCAAACATCTATGGCATTAGTTTCACCTAGCTGCCTCTTTCCCATGCACTGCAGCTCTTTGTCAGACCTGGCTTGATGAGAAAAGCTAGTGACACTTGGTGCACCTATTGATAAACAATTCAGTAATGAGGGGCATAACAAAAATTACCTAAAACAACCTGATTAAAAATGACAGGCAAAGGGTACTACAGAGCTTTGCAGTTAAGGTAACTCCCGTATGTTGGGAGGGATGGAAAAATAATTAGGTGCAACACAACTTGCTTTAAAATTACAAGTTTGCACTCACATTTTGGCACTTTTCTCTTCCCCCCCCCTTTTTTTTTTTCAGGACTAGGAGTTTGATGGGTGTTAAAAGGAAAATGTTCCATCATACTTTATAAGAGATTCATCTTTTTTCAGAAAATTTGCAACTCAATAAGCTTTTTCTCTCTCCTTTTTGAAGCAGCACATTAATGGCAAAATGCATTGCTATTTGCAATCCAACTTTCTATCTATAGCAGATTCCTATATTATAACTCAGCATTTTACTTCCTTTGTTTAAATATTGGTTTTGTTGGTTAAAAGAACATGTGGGCTGTAAACAAAGGATAAATAAGCTGTGAAAATAAAAGCAGGCTCCAAGGAATAAATAAGAACAAAATGGAAAAGACTGCACCGGGCTCCTGCAATGAACACAGGGATCTCTTTGTGAGAGGGGAAAAAAATGTGTTAAAAGGGCACATACTGCAACTCTGAGGCAAACTTTGAAATGGAAGTGTGGAAGCATAAGAGCATTTGATTCCAAATCAGCAATGTGTGGGTTTGCATTTGCGTAGCAGCATGTTGGGAGGGTTTCAATCAGTGCACAGATGCACTTGAAAATCAAATATGGACATGGGGAATGTTTTTGGATATAGCAAATGAGGACTGATGACATGTTTACACTTTGCACATGGATCCAGTACAAAACCATACCCTGCAAAGAAACAATAACCACCATTTGCTGCTTTTCAGGGCTGGAACAAAATGGTGGCAAAGGAAGGGAATGCAAGGGAGTGTCTATTCCCACCTGGGAGAGGGCTGCACTGATTCCCTGCCTCTGGGCTCATTCTGCTCATCTCTCACTTGAGAAAGGGACTTTTTAACCAATATTGGAAAAAAATAAAGATACATCGGCTTGAAAAACAACAGCGTGAGAGGAAAAGGGAAGAAAAGGCAAGTTTCAAACATCAGTGATGCCTTTCTATGCTGTCAAAATATTTTCTTTACAGAAGAATTAAAATTATAGTTGGAATGCTGCTGGAACGAAATAGGGAATAATCGTAAGCAAACGCACTTTCATCATCTCCAATGGAAAATTGCCATTTCGGCATTATTTCAGTGTCTGTCTCTATGTATCCTTAAAGGAGAAAATCCTGCCTTATAAATAACGTATCCCAAGCTATGCTGAGTTGTTAATGAAAGTTTATCAAGGTGGCAAAACTTTTTTAAAAAGGAAATAGTGGTTGCAGGCAGTTGCATCTGACCAGACTATAATATATCCCTCTGGAAGGCAGCTCCAGCTCACAGTATGAAGTAATCGTTTGTGAATGTTTTTCCAAACTGTGATGCATATTTTACATTTTAAAGAAAGAGACAAAAGTTAGCTATCTATGAAAGCAGGGACAAACATCTGTTCTACACTTTCTCCCAAACAGACACTAAAGAAATGCACATGAACTAATACCCCGAGTTTTAAACTTTTATGAAGAGCTCATTTCAAACTTTTAAAGAGGGTATCGTTACAGTTCAAATAGTCCTTCAGACATTTGACTTCTGCTACTGATTATTAGTAATAATCATCCCATTTTCCCTTACACTTTTCAGCATGAATTCAGAATGTCAAAGCTAATTTTCTCATCAGCCTCAGGCTTTTTTAAAACGTTGCAAACTTGAGACTTCAGTTCTCTTCTCACACACTTGGGGTTTGCCACAGCAAGGGGTTAGAGCATCCAACGTCCACAACTGTGCATGGGGCAGCATCTGTCCAACTGAGACCCAACAGCTGGATTTTTACAGAAGACCCTGAATCTGAGGTTTCTTGACCCTTTTTCTGGCACATGTCCAGCCTGAAGCCCATGGTTTTGTCTTGGTGGTTTTTTATAACCTGGCTGGCATTGTGAATGGAATGAAAGTGGAATTATCTACACAATGTCAAGCAACAGATTTAATGAGAAATTTGTACAAGTATTTAGTAAGATAAGATGCTCAAACCATTGAATTTTAACACCTTCCTTTCTGTGTGTTGCTAGAGAGAGATTCACAATTACACTTTGCTCAACACTTTCCTATCTGATGCCCTGAAATGATACCAAAGAGCTTCAGTGTGAAGCCATTCCCCCTTGTCCTGTCACTCCATGACCTAATCCAAAGTCCCTCTCCAGCTCTGTTCCAGCCCTTTAGGTGTTGGAAGGTACCTGTGACCAATCAGTGATCACAGGTACAATATATCTATCAATTTCTTCAGCCCTGTTCTTCAAAATTCTATTTTCTGGACATGTTCTCCTTTCTCTAAAGGATTTAGCAAAAACGCAAAGCAGACTCCAGCAAGTGATGCTTCCTTACATTACAAGCTCAATGAGAGGTGTGTCTAATGATGGCTTCCTCCAGATTTAGCTCCAGCCCCCCTGCCATGTTGTTTTGTCCAGTGTTTGTACATCCAACAGCAAAAGGAAGAACATGTTAAATGTCCAGGTATGTGTGACAGAGTAAAAGTTATAAGAGATTATTCTTATTAAATACCACCAGCCTTATAAAACTACACAAACCATATTTAGGAAAGTAATTTCTGAGTTGTTTCCATGATTTTCCTTTCTAGTACAGAGTAAGGCATTTCCATTTGTTTCTCAGACAAAAATGCAAAATGTCATTTCCTGTTGATAGCCAACAATAAATACATTTGTGCTTTGGAAGCCCTTTCATGTACCATCTCTTTTACTTGGGAAAGGAACAGACAGTCCAGTTGCTATAAATTTATCATGATTTCTAGCTAATAGAAGTCAGTGTAGTGCCATGGATGTCACCCAAGCGAGATCCTGAGTAGAAGGTAGCACAGGTTACCCTTCCAGTCATACACAGAGCCAGAACTGACACCACGGAGCGAGGGTTGAGCTGGTGGATACCAACACTACCTCCACCATCACAGGACTAAATAACACACAGAATAATTCTATCACCTTCCCTCGTGCAGCTTTTGAACATGAGCCTATTTGATATTAGAGCCAACTTAGTCAACTCACTATAAGGGCACTCTTATATAAGAAAGCAAAAACTCATCAAATTCATAATTCAGCTTCAGCTGGTTCTGATGCTCAGTGGGCAGACATGAGCTCAGCTGTTTGCCTCAACAGAACAAACTTCATTTCCATTGACAGTAAATTTGGCCTTTACTTCACATTTTGGGAGAGAATCTTGAAAAACAACTTGCACCAGGATTATCTTTTTATTTCTTCTCCCCCCTGTTTCTGAAAGCTTCTTTGGAATAGACTCTTATCTGACTATGCAGTAGGGCCAAGGTTGAAATTAAAAACAAAAAAAGGAGACAAGATAACAAAAAATTCAATTCTCAGTTTTGGTTTTAAAATTATTTGTTGTACAGTGAAACCTGAAACATACCACCAATATTAGGGCAAGGTTTTTCAAGGCTGTGGGTGAGCCAGAATGTGAACCTGCTTAATATTGGAATTCCCTTAGGATGAGACACCCTGAGCAGTGAGGCTGGTCCCCTAGAGGCACCTCACTATCAGAAATGCAGTCAAAGTGTACTCTTACCTTCTCTGATATTTATCAGATAAAAATAAAATTTGTAGAGCTTCAGCTGCCCCACAGTTAATGGCAAAGTTATATTTATTTTTTAGCACTTGACGATCTGGCCTGATTAAATAAAACAGCCAATTAGGAAAGACTACAAATTTATGTAAGCCATATAGTCAGTATGTTCTCCCTATCACCACAGAGACCAGATGATTTTTCCCATCACAGGTCTCTAGTTCAACTCTTGCTCAAAATTCCAGGTTTGAGGAGTGCCACGATTTTGAAAGGTTTTCCCGAAAGCCAGGCATTGAGAATTTAGGTGCCTTTCCTCTGGGCAACATCTTATTTAGATCAGGAGATCATTTTCCTTCCCTGCTCTTGAAAAACATTTTGCTATTCACTCGGTGTGTCCTATTAGCAGAAAATAGAGAAAGTTCTGATGCATCATAGCACGCATCTGAAATTCTAATTAACAAGAAGTCATCTGTAGTTGTCCAACATCATATTATTAATTCACAGAGCAATAAAGGGATATATTTCAGACTGAATGAGAAAATAGGTACTGAATGGGGTCAGAGTATTTCACTACACATAATTTGTCATGATCTTTAACTATTTCGAACCTACAGAAGTCAAGCTGTACAATGCCTCACCGTGAATAGAATTTCTCACCTATATAAAGCAATTACACCACTATGATTTACTCTTGTGAACTTAAAACCTAAATTAGTTCTAAATCTGTATAACCCAGGGTTGCATAAGGAAGTATATTTTTACAGTGAATATGTAGACTTTTGCCCTTTATGCATTTTTGAGCAAGAAAGGCTCTTCTAGGGCCACTCTAATATATAAAATATATAGTATGTTTTTTGGCATTATGATCAATACCCAAATTAATTAGTTTAAAAATTATATTCAGTAACAGGAGTTGTAGTTTTGACAATTAAAAAAAGCACATCTCAGTTGAATTCTAACCAACTTTACATTTCGAAAGTCTTAAGAAGGCTTTTTTTATCCTATACCCCAAAAATGCAGGTTTTTCAAAATTTATGGCCACTGAGTAAAACTTTCTCCTTCCTGCTTGTTTCAAAAAATTAACTTCATGGAAAAGTATGGGGAAACCTAAAATGATTCAGTCATTCATCCATTACTTTTCCAGCAAGAAGTTGCTCACCTACTAGAATTTTATACAATTAGTGCTCTGAGAGTGCTTTAAATGCAAACCTGTAAAAGGAAAGCAAAAACAAATCAAAGTTAATCTTGACTGGCTGGGACAAAATGCTTAAATCAATATGGTGATGGCTCATCCATCGTCATTCAGCCATTACCTGGGAGACGAGGACCTCCTGCTACAGCAGATATTTTATTTATTTTTAATACAGATTTACCACTGCCTCAGTTCTGCAGACACATACAAAGGCAAAGTCATTCCAGACTTGCCCTGTCACACTGTTTACTCCTCATATTTTATTTATCTCTGTTTGCTCTTTACATTGGTTACAGAGATAAACACATACAAATATTGTGATGTTCAGCAAGTTTAGTGCAACAAGAGAGGGCAAAAGCCACCATCTCCCATTTACAGCATCCTGGAGAAAGTGACAACACCATAATTCTCCTAAAGAAGAAAACCCATGTAATACAAGATTTTCTTTAATTTAAACCTTACCTTGAAGAGTAACTCTGCCAAGTTTAGAAATATTTTGAAGTGTTTCTTCACCCCAGGCAGAAGCCAGGTTAAAACATGTTCCTGGTACAAGTTTAGAGGCAGAAACCTCATTGTTAGGTGTTCAACATAAAAAGAAAAAGCTTAAGGATATAAGGGCTATGACTGAGGAAAGGCCAGTTTGGGGACCCTATGGACACGCAGGGCCTGATCTTTATATCCTGCTGGCACAAACAAAAATGCCAAATCTGTTCAAATCAGTGGTTTTTGACCGGGGATCAGAAGCAGAGTTGTGATCTACATGTGTGACTTTTACTGGAAACCACAAAACTTCCCCAGAAAAGTAACCCCCGGGGGGGTTTAGGCAATGCCCATCTGAGCAGCAAAGGCTACTTGGTCGTAACTGTGACAAAGCAAAGTGTTACATTCTGGTTCCTGAACTGGAACAGATGACTATTTCTTCTTTTAAGGGGATGAGAGTAAAAAGGGAGCCAATCCAATCTCTGGAAGAAAAGCCTACGATGCAACCTCAAAATAAATACACTTATTTGCATATACAAACACTATATGTACCCACTAATATCCCTTCCTTAAACCGTGAGGAATATCACATATGCTACAGCTCACACCAACCAGAATAATGAGGGAGGTGTTGGGTTTTGATATTTTTATAAGTTCATATAACTCTACAGTCGAAGCAACTCTAGGTTCATCAGAGCTATCACATAAGAAAAAGGGACTTATCACAAACAAGTTTGTTTAATCATCAGCTGCCTTAACTTTAGTCCTTTCTCTCTGACCTGTATGTCTCCAGTCTGTGTTACAGTCTGTATTGCAGCCTAATCACACAGAAAGGCAAACTCTGAACAGCTACTGTCACCTCCCTCTCTCTTTTCCTTTCCCAGCAGGTTAAACATGGAAAACGCTAAAAATCTCCTGGGAGTGCGTCTAAAAATGAAGTGTAAATAGGTACGGGGAAAAAAAAAAAACTATGAGAAAAAGTGTTATGGAAGGTGCCTGAATGGCAAAGTGCAAAGGGTGACAAGAAGAAAATTGTGATGGCACACAAAAGGCGAGGGAACAAGAAAGATGCGATACAATAGATAGCTGGTGAGAGCCTATCCACTGCCTGGTCGCTCCTGTTCCTCCCCCTCAATACCTTCATTTTTTTTGTTATGATAAAGGACATTCATGATCAGTAACAATGTTATAATGATAGTAAATGCGGGATTTAAGGTATATAAAAACCTTCAGCCAACATTAGAAAGCCACCAAGGGGGAGTTACCTTGCACGAGGTTCTATTTAGTGATGGCTCCACTCTTTCACTGCCTGACTGCAAATCAGCATTTTTAGTGGACAATAGGCTCAGCAGTGGCCTTATGATTGCCTCTTTTCAAATGGAAATGGCTATCCTAACTCCTCTGCCAGGTTTTTCTTACTATAGCACAAATTGCAGTTTACAAGGCTCTAAGGGGAAAAAAAAATCTTAGCTGAATATCTTTTTTTTATTCGACAAACTGACATGTAAATTACCCTTTAAGTGCTCCACTCTAGGGCTCTGATCATCTCCTAATTGTCACAGTCAATTGTAGCCAACAGTCTCTTCAATCCCAAGCGCTTTGACAACAAGCATAAGGATCAAAGCAGAATCAGCTCCCTTCAATATCCTTCTGTTTAGGATGCTACAAAAAGCCTGAAAAAGAAAGGTGTAAGGGCATTAGTGGAGAAGGAACTGAGAGGAGAAAGTACTACAGCAGTCATTTTCTTCTTCACTAATATTATATAACCTTATATACTCTGTTATCCCATATTCAGCGTGAATACATAAACATCCCGGACAATAAATATGGTTTAAAAGCACTCGGATATATTACTACTTAAAAATAAATGCATAATGCATTTCTGCTGCTTGCTGCATGCCTCCCTCCAACTTTCCCTTCGACTCTGGGAATGAATGCAACACCAATTATTTTTTAAGCAATTTTTTTTTCCCCCAACGCAGTCCTACAGTGTCTTCCAGGATGAGCTGGGCTGCAAACCAGCCTACCCCGATGGAAACCCATCTCAAGTTGCATTCATGGGGCCGGCGTGACTGAGACACGAAGCAGGTTGTTCGTGCAGCTCCGCTTTTGCTTTCTGAAGTGTCTATAACCCAAGGTCAAGCAGAGGCTGGAGGAAAACCCTCTCATTCGGTTGGAGTCCAACTCTGAGAACAGCCAGTTTCAGTCACATCCAAAACGACTGGGAAGGAATACAAGAAAAAATTCAGCAGTTCTCAAAAGCCTGCCCGGGGGGAAGAAATTATTTCCTATAATTCTGAAGGAAGATTCACCTTTTATTGTACTCCAGACCACTTTAAATCAGCGCCACACTACATCGCTGAAATTTTTGTACTGGCTGGCTGTGTTTGATGACACGAGCTTGCTCGCTCTGCAATACGCTTTCATACCCTCAGTGCCTCGCAGACGCCTTGTTGGAGTCGTGTTTCCAGGGAATAGGAGTAAGGCGGAGCTATTCTGAGTCACATTTTTTGCTTCAAAACTTGTGCGTCTTCACAAACGTAGCAGCAACTCCCACAGAGGCTCGCAAGCAGCTTGTGCCACACGGGCTGCAGAGGAGGAATCGCACGGCTCCTGCAGGAGATGTGCTGCTGGAGTGGGTGAGAGCCTGCAGGGGACCAGGGAGGCGAGCTGGGGATGTGCCAGAAGCATCTCCAAATGGATAACCAGGCTCTGCAGGGTCAGGCGACCGGAGCCTTTGGGCCTCTCCGACACTCTTGCTACCATAGAGAAAGCAAGCAGGAGACTTCATCCATTTTCCTGGGGCTGTGTCTCTCCTACTCCCGAAAAAGATACAGGTTAAATCCCTAAAGTAAAACAAAATGGGAATTTAGAAGTGAAAACCTATTTAGTCCTTCATGAGAAATTAACTCACTCCTTACAGCTGTTTTTAAGGAACTCAACATTTTTTGAAGATGATGCACTTTATCCGTTGTCTCACATGACACTGAAGGAATGGTTGGACGAGGCAGCTGGATGAGCTTCACAGCCTGCTGCCCCCATCCTCCTTTCCACACCCAAATTCTGTGTAAGAGATGAGCTGAGTCAGATTTACAAACCAGCAGAAAACCAGACACTTAACAGGGCGCCAAGACAAGGCTTTAAGGTAGATCTTCCTAAGCCACCACCTACATCACACTCTCCAAAGAAGACCAAAACATTTAAGATGCAAACAATATCCCTATTTTTACGTAGAGAATGCTCTGAGCTTGCAGGGAAGATACAGCAAAGGTACAACAGGGCTGCCTACAGAGTTTCCTCCTCACCCAAATATGGATAATACAAAGGAATAAAGACTGGTGAGAGAGTGTTTTTGACAATGAATAAGAACAAGAAGTCAAAATTTCTCATGGGAAAGATATTCCAAAAAATGGTGAGTGGGAAACACCAAAAGCACTCATTTGAGTGATGTCGAAATAATATAGAAGGTTAATCTAATATATAATTTAAAATAAATACAAACCCAAAATTACAAAATTGTATTGAAACGTTTGTCTTGTCAAGCTGTTTTGTTTCCATAATATCAAAGGGAAATATTTTAACTCTTTCTGACCAAAAATTTCACCAAAAAAAATGCATGCTCTGAAGAAAAATGTCCAGCTTAGTGAAGCATATTTTGCCCAACAGCAAATTTACGAATTTTTTCAGCCTTATATAAAGATCAATATCTTCTCCAGCTGAATTGTGACATGACTCCAGTTAAAACATATACAATATTTTCCTAGATATTCCAATATAAAAGGTAAATCCTATTATTTTTTAGGAAGATTATTCCAAGACACTAGGACACCTTCCAAATTAAACCTTCCCAACATTACCAAATTTGTGACTGTTTAGCTCACTAAAATTAACTTGAAATATAAAGATATTTTTACCTCCTCATTCACACACAAGGAGCGCCACATGCCAAGAAAAAGCTGCAAGGTCACCTGGATTGTAATTAACATCATCATTATTATTATTGTTGTTGTTGTTATTAATTATTTTTATTTATTTATATAGCAGAAACATTTCCAAATAATAGGACAGCTAACACAGTCTGGACTACTTTCTCACCTTGCTTGAAAATGCATCCAAACTCTTATTCCATAAAACCCTTGGTTCCAAGCTCAGTCAGTGGAGTTGCTGCTGATAGACTCCAGAGAGCTGAGTAGCAGAGTAATCCTGGACATTTTCCTTGTTTCCAGCTGGTAAATCACAATAAAGAAGGTTAAAACAATGTTCTTTCCCTATCAGAACATTTTTGTGGAGATAATTGATACAGTGCTTTCTAAGTACAGATTTCATTACCAGAAAGTAGTAGAGGGTCCATATGACAATGAATAGAAGGAGATAAGCTGAGTGAGAGGGTTTTCCCTTAAAGTAAGGGACACTTTCATGGAAAAAGTGGAAAAAGCCCTGCCTTATCACAAAATACATTCTTTTTTTCAACCTGTGGAACAGCAGTAGAGATGTTTGCTGCACTAAGCCATTTTCTGCACATGACCATTTCATTGTACTCCAGAGCTGCACTTTATTACAGGTGATTAACAACTGTCTTGCACGACTGTAATGGGGGAAAAAGTGCCACAATGTTGTTCATGCACTGGAGCAGCCCACAGGAAAGGGGCTCCTCCAGCTGCCTCCCACAAGTCTTGGGTCTGCTGGGGACAACAGGGGTTCCTCTGGGTGTGGTACCCCAAAAAGGGAGCACTGAGTGCTGATCAGAGCTTGGGTTCTGAGAGGATTCTGGTGCCCTTTCCTGCAGACTCCAACGTAACCCCCCAGTCTGGTTGTAAAGAAGGGGAATAATAGTGTCCATTGTGCTGCTGACATTTCTCTCAGAGGGGGTGGCTCTTCACTAAGCAGTTGTGTTTCCTTATTTAGTTCTCTGCCACAAGCATGGATTTTTGCAGCCTTTTTCTTTTTTGCGTGCTTCTGAAAAGTAAAAGGATGAAAAGTTACACTTTGGAAGCCTTGGAGACGGTCAAAGCACGTGCACTGATGTGATGTGGAAGTCCATGACCACAGAACCACTTCAGGACTACTGCAAGGCTCCTGATACAGCTCTTAAATTACTGATAATTAACTGATGTGCCCTGGCCATTAAATCCTTGTTCCACTCAGCCTTTCAGGCAACAAACTATTTCCCTCTGGGATGCCTTGCATGTATCCATGCTGAGTTTGCTAAGAATGTACATTAAATCATTACCTCTGCAATGGCCAAGGCCAGGTGGAGAGCTCTCAGAAGACATCAGGAAACCACGGGCTTACACCTCAGCTGGGACTGTTTTAAGCAGCTCACATGCCCATTTTTAAGTGGTTATTTCTAGCTGGTACTCAGGGTGGGCTGGTGACAACAACTCCTCCTGTGCAAAGGCTGAGGTTCAAGCCAGCGATAACAGGACTTGCACTAAAAGAGTCAAATCGTACACAATTCATTGCTCTTGGGGAGAAGAGGCATTTTTTGGGGTGTCTTCATAGCTCATTAGCACAGTTTCTACTGCAGTTAGCTCAACTGCACAGCTCCCACTCCAGCCACATCCTCCTAAGCCCAGGAAAACATTCCAAAGCTGTTTTACAGAAGAGGACATAGAAGCTCTTTTAACAGTGGGATCCAAGTCTATTAAAAGCTAATGAGATGTGCTGTCCAGCGAACTCACCAAAGTCATGAAAAACCGGTGTCGGAGCCAGGGCCACGCCACAGCAGCTCCCAGGGCCTAATCTGTGCTCAGGCAGTTTGGTATCACAGAGACCTTCCTGCTTTTAACTCCTGAGAGGTCACCTCTAGGCAGCTGAACACACACCGAGGACGTTCCTCTCCCTTCCAGGCTCCTGCGTGACAGAATCCAGAACAAGGGCATCATTCACAGGCGCCACCATTGGAGCTGGGCTGTAAAGGGAGCTGTTTCGAATAACAACCAGAGAGTCAGAAAAATCATGTCTAACCACATGTCTGTTAAGAAGAATATTACACAGCATTTATCAGCCCAGACAGGAGCTTGCCTCACAAAACTGGTTCCAATATAGGAGTTTAAGTACATGGCAACTGAGAGAGGGAATATAGACATTATTTTACACGGGGAGAATTTCTATCTGTTACTAAGCTGTAATTTTAATTGACATTAAGCAAGCAGAACCACAAGAATAGAGCAAGTGCCCATTTCTCACAGCACATCTATCTCGTGTAGAGTTGCTCAGGGCTCATATACCACCAGTTTAGAAACATGTGTAATTGCTTATGGTCAGCGTCGAACCACTGCCAGATCACACATTAAACAGATAACCACTATTATTATAAGAGCAACTTCCTTGACCTCATATTTTGGTCTGGCTCTGAATTCCTGTACTTTACCAGTTTGGTTTGCTGCATTTTGCCAGCCTTCTGCCTCTACATGTCATTTTCTACTCCTGTAAGTGACCGGTGCAGTGGAGAGCTCACTCTAAAAATGCATATTTGAGCACATGAATAGAATAGATTCAAGAAATATGATCACAGTTGCTCCTGTAATGTTTTTATAAACACAGAGTCTCTGCTTTTTTATTATAGTTAAGGTACAGTGTGTTATTTGGCAGAGGAATCTGACTTGAAAATGTAAAAGGTTCAGGCAACCACACATTTGGAAGTAGAAATCTTTCCTTAAAACAAGGCTCTGGTGTTTAAACATAGCAAAATTTCTGGAAACTTCAGTTTCTCAAAGTCTGCCAAAGCTCCAGTCACATGTAACATATTCTTGGGGCTTACATATAATGCTTCAAGTAATAAACAACATCTTGTTTAGAGCAGGATGGAAAAAAAAAGGGAAAACATTCATTAGGAGTCAAAGCTCTACACTGGTACTGAAAACAAAACAAGTTTCTTGCACAGAAACCTCAGAATAACTTTTATAATGGATTAAAAAAAAAGATTCAAGTACTCTTCACACCTCTAAATATTGCAGTTAAAATTGTAGGTTAAGTTCTTACAGCAATTAAATAAAATATTCTATAAAAGAAATGAAATACACTCACTGAAGCGCACTCAGGTTTTCAGCAACAGAAAGAAAAGTTCTGATCATCCTAATTGGGTAACAGGATGAGTTACACACTGTACATAACTATAGGTCATCAGTAGCCCTTCAGTGCTCCCTGTACAATTCATTTATCGTGCATTTTTTATTCAGGAACAAGGCTGGATTTAAAAAAAAAAAAGTTGCTTCCATATGAAGGCTCATCGTGCAGAATATTCACAGCTTAAATATATGCACAGTCATCTCTACTAGTCAGACACCATTTCAGTCCTCTCATCAGAATGCACATTAACAGAATGAATTTGAGGTACAGAAATAGCACACCGCAGCCAGGCCTGAAGTATGGGCCCTAATACCTACCTCACTGGGATCTAGTCAGGTTTAATTAATTAATGCTTATGAAGCACTATGAGCTCCTCAGATCATCACTCCAATTCATTATCACCCCCATTTGTTTTGTGTCCCACTTCCCCCCTTAATTCAACAGTGAATTTCTTTTGGAAAGTGTTGCATTTATGGAGTAATGAACAGATGAAAGCAGTTGGAGTGATTTCACAGGAGTATAAAAGGGAGCAGGAATCCTTCCCCTTCCTTCCTGCTTGAGTCATTTAGCATCAGGTCTGAGAGGAGCATGAAGCTTCAGGATGTGTAATGCTCTTCTAGAAGTCACCCCTGACCAAAACCGTGTCAAAACACACCAGAAAATGATGAATGTAAGGATTTAACATTAAAACAATTGGTTTTAGCCTGGGAAACTTCTCTGCTTGCATTTATGTTAATTAAAGATGGGCATGAGCCACAATGCTCAAAGGGGTGTGGATGCAGGCACTTGGTTCTTCCCTCATCTCTAATAATTATTAGATACATTGGATGGAAATAGTTGGAAAGAAAATCAATAAGAAAATGAATCAAGAAAATTAATGGCAATTTCAAATACTTATAAGTATAGGATTTCTCTCAAGGCCAAGACAAGATAAAATTAGTAGTCTGTATTAAAACAAAACAAAACTCAGTTTGATCAAACTTCCATTCAGTGGAATCTTCTTTAAGGACCTCAGATTTTGGCATTAAATAATTTGGGTTACAGAACTTAACAGGGAAGGAAAGAAGGATTATCTGCTGAAACTCCAAGGTTGCTATAGACTTTCCAAAGAGAAACCAGATTAAGACAAAAAAATTACTGGTGGAAGAAAAGCTGATAAAGAAGACTAGAATTTGATAATGGAGGAATTTAATTATTCAGGTATTGATTGCTATGATAACTATGTGGAAGCTAACAAAGTTTGTTTGTAGCAGCAATGCTATTAATCCAGTAACTGAGCCCTGTGCTTGGAGCTGGGCATGTGTGCTGTTATAAAATTAATTTTAATTATAAAATTTAACTTTAATCACATTTCATGTCAATATAAGTTTAAAAGTTAATGATAGAGAGTTCAAACTTCACTATGATAAAGATCCTCATAGATTTAAAGGATAAATCAATGGAAAACATTCTTATCAAGGAAAGCTTGGGAGACTCACAAAGTGAACAGACTTGGGTCAAAAGAACAATTAAAGTCCACACACGCTCTTATTATTCATTTAAAGAGAAAATCTTACTGAAAATGAAAGAATTTATACATCTAATGGTGAGGGAAAATGTGGCAATATGCAATGGTGGCAATCTGAGATATCGAACCAGGGAAAAGCAAATATGCTTTAGTGGGGTGGGTTTTGTGGTTATTCCAATTAAAAAAATCCTTCCTACTGGACTTCAAAGTTGGGACCTCATCTTTCAGGATTCATAAATAGAGTTTCTCATTTAGATATTTTTGTTGCTGACATAACAGACCAAGAGCTTTGCAGGTCATGAATGGAATGGGCCTTGTGCAGAAGAGCGGTCTCCAGTTCCATATGTTGTGTGTTTAAATACTGTGATTTAAGCAATATACCTGTGAGCAGGTACTTAAAATCCAGTTCTCCCCCAGGATGGAGGAGTTCTCCCCCAGCAAGAGGAGTGGGCAGCAACCCCAAGGCCTGTTGAAGGTGAGATCTTCTTGGTTTAGGTTTCCTTCAGAGCAGCGTTGAAGCTGACTGGGTTTCCCATGGGCTGGACACACACTCCCACTACAAAAGCAGGTGAAAACAAGCCCTAGTGGCTGATCCTGAGCATTTTACAGCACAGCAGCCTTCTCCTCTGCCACTGTGAGAGGTGTCTGTCCCTGCTGGGGTGGAGGTTAAGGACCACCACAGGATTTGGCACGTTCCCAGGCTGCTGAGTGATGCTTGCAGAGCCTGCACTGTCCCCAAACCCTTCCTGGGTCAACTGAATGTTGTTTTGCCTGGTTCTTCCCTTGGATTGTACAGAAAACTTCACTAAGACCCAGCTGCCATCGCATGTTTTTGCCACAGGTGGGTTCAGAATGGTCTCAGCTGGGTCAAAAGCTTTCCAATCAGACTTGCTTTCTCATTGATTCAAAAAAAAAAGATTAATTCTTTCATGAAAAAAAAAAAATCATCTTTCAGAGCAAAACCCAATTTTCATTACAAAAAAAATAAATAAACTTTGGAAAAAAAATTAAGGTTTTGATTTTCCATGAAAAATGTTTCTGTTTGGAACCATAACCACAGTGGTTTTTCCTCACCGTGATTTATAAGCCAGACTGTAATTCAGGCAAAATATCAGCAAACTTCAGCAGAGAGGATGTGGCACCCAAGCTACAGCACCTTTTAAACAGGTCCAGTTAGAAATAGATTGCAAAAATTCCATTTGTTTTAGTCTTAAATTTTTCATTTGGTTTCAATTCAAAGGGAAGGACTGTTTCCTGTGTAAAATGCTAGCTTTCTGATATTAAAATCATTCTAAGCATGAATATAATATTAATCAGCCACTTACTGTATTTACCAGAAATTGCCAGGTTCATCATTATAATAGAAAGATCTGCAGATGGGAAAAGGAAAGAAAGCTGGGAAGGAGAGTAAACATCCTAAAATAGTCAAATAATGGAAAAACAAAGCAGAAGAAACTGCTAATCCAAAACAAAATATTACATACTACATAAAATTTAGAATTAAGGATGAACAATTTAGCATTAAGAATTATTTTTGCAGCAGCAAATAAAAATATACTTCTTGAGCCAAAGAAATCCGTTAAGAAATGTGGGCAGAGACCTGTAATAAATCAGAAATGTTAAGAAGCATCCCAACAGTCATTTTGATCTCTTGGCACTGAAGTAAAGTAAGCACAGTGCATAAGGGTTAACTCCTCATCTCACATAAATCAAGTTAACACCATTTAAGTTAGCAAAACGTATTCAAAGTCAAATTCATTTACTCCAGCCAAAGATCTGTCCCTAACTCTATCCTTTGCATTTTATACTGCATTAACAATTTTAACATATTCAGCTTTAAAGCCCAATATACTTCAATATAATCTCCATTACATACACACACTTTTATGTACACATGCATATGCAGAGGAATATATACATATAAAACTATTTTAACTTATAATATAAACAAATTAACATAACACAATTCGTAGCTATGAAAAACAGAATAGGAACGGTTTTGCCGGATTTAGTGAGGAAACACACTGAAAATCCTAATGTGAGTAGAGTCAACCAACCTGGATTTATGAGCAGGAAATCTTGCTCAAATAATTTGCTGGAATTTTTCAAAGCTATCCCTGCCAAGGTAGACAAGAAAAATGCTGTGGATGGTATACAGTATGCCTAGACTTTCAAAAGAGAGTTTGATAAGATCCTACACTGGAGATTACCAGCAAGGTACAGAGCCACTGCATAAATGATAACAAACTTTAATGAACTGATAAGAGCCTGCAAACAGCATTCACCGAGAGACTTAGAGACTGGCAGTCAATACAGGGTAGTGCCTCGGTCAGGTTGGGGGCTTGTCTGGTCTCTAATCTATGTAAAAGAATTAGATCAGAATATCAAAGGTAAGGTATCAAATCGTGCCGGGGACATAAAAGTGACAGGGGCTGTAGCAGCAATTGTCTCGCTCGGGCTATAAATGCGAGATCCAGATCAGCAGCAAATGCAGCATCAGCAGCACTGGGATCGCGCCGCTGTGCCGGAGCCCGGAGCTCAGAGAGCAAAGTAAACAGGTTTTTCTCATGCAGGGCCAAATGTGAAAACAAGCTCCACACGTGGGCACGGGGGTGGGAAGGAATTGGTGGTGGGGGTGTTGTGGAAGGGGCAGAGGGAAACCCAGGTGCTGCTCAGAGAGAAGGGGAGAGCTCAGGGAGCAACTGGGATTACAGCAAAAGGGTAGGAATAGATAAGAGGATGCTTTGAGTCTTTTAATCCTTAGGAGATGGGGAGTTTAGGGGAGATTAAAATCTTTTGAAATTAAAAAGAAAAGCCAACCTTTTTTCCTATCCCAATTTAATGGGTAAGTGTTTGGGTAAAACTTTCTATGCCAGGAATATGATTATGGTTTACTCTCAGGATGACAAAACCAATCCTGTGTCCCTTGAACCCAAGTCCCACATAGTTTTGGAGCACTGCAGTCCCTTTCTGCCCCAAGGGTAGAAGATCTGGCCAGCAAAGCTCAGCACAACAAGCAGACCAGGGGACAGGACAAAAGCCTCAGCGTTCATTTCTGTGCTGCCACAACTCAGGGCAGTGTTGGAGGACCTTGACAGACCTCCTGATGTTTTTTCAGAGGCACCAAAGAGATTATAGCTCCTAAATCCTATTTACAAGAGGGTCTCCTCCCTGGAAAATACAATTTGCCATCAATTTCAGTGTTGTCTGAAACTCAGAGCGGTTTTGGGGACCCTGGACCTCACGCCCAGTACAATTTTTTATACTGCCAATTGATCAGGTCCATGAAATAAGCTGCCACAGAGGCAAAAAACCCAAGAACAAGACTGTTGTCCAGTGGATAGGCCCTTCACCTGACAGAAGGATATGTCCTCCAATAAATTTTGATGAAAAAATGAAATGAAAAAATTGCTGAACAGGGCTGAACGGACCCACTCCACCATCTGAGGTTAACTAAGGAGTTTTCAGTTTAATTTTGTCCTCTGATAACTACACAGAATTTCTCCAGGTATTGAAATTAAACGAGCAGGAGCTAAGATTGGGTTCTGCACCTGTGGCTTTACTACTTTTATCAACTTTTGCATCCACATTTCTTCAAACAACTTGCCCAGCACTAGATCCAGGTTCTGCTGGCTTTTTTGCCACATCTACTTCACTCATTTTAATGGATCTTGTTTCAACAGCAAGACTGAAAATGTTTAACCTCATGAGTATTTATTATCACTGTACAAAAATTAAAATTTCAGCTTATTATGACACACATTTTACCAATTATTCCTTTATTATCGTTATGGAAGGATTATCACAAAAAGCAGTCTGATGTTGTGGTAGTCACTACACTAACTTCCACTATTTCAAACCAGTATCTTTAAAAAAGGGATAAAAAAATCAAGGGATTTTAAGATGTGGGTGCCCAAGAGACACCATGAAACATGTTTTTTACATCCTTCATTGCCTTTGTCCAGGCCTTTTTGATTTCTCTTCATATAACCAGCTCCCTGGTAAGGTTGGGAGCTGGTTATATGAAGAGAACCTTTGGTTTGAGCTCAAAACTCAAAGGTAAAATTTTTCAGACTTTCACAGGTTTGGGTTTTTTTTAACACTGTGGATCCTGGATATAAACCTGAAGCTCTCTGTGTCTCTCAGATACTGTTTACTGATTAATTTTTTTAACCAGCTGCATGTGCATGTTTTCATTTCTGTCATAACTGTTTCTTCACCTGCCTGAAACCAAGAGATTTCTAATTTTTCTTCCGTTTCCAAGTTTCTCAAAGTTCCCTGTCCACCCAGCACTGCCATCATAGTTCCTGAATAAAACCTCAGTGTTTCTCAACAGGGCGCAGAATTTCTTCCCCTAAATAACCTCTGCTAGCAGTGCCTCTTTTCTCAGGGGAAAATCTCTAAATAAATAAATAAAACTTTCTATTCATCATAGAAGCAAGTTGCTTTCCTAAGCAAGAGGGCATGGCTAGATATCAGAAGTAATGGTTAATATATTGGTTTTCTAGCATTTCAATGCACTTAAACAACAATTTTAAGAGTTTTTTCTTGATCTTGCATTACAGTGATCTACTTTGCCTGCTTCCCACTTCATGCTTCACCCAAAATGTTTTTATTTCACCAGCCTATAGATCTTTGAAATTTGAAAATCACTTGGGTTTATCTGTGACTTGTGCTTCTTTCCCCACAGTTTGTGTTGAGAGCTCTAATGACATTCTCCTTTGAGTTGCCTCAGAGGAAAGGAAAGACCCAGGTTTTTTCACATGTCTGAGGAAGCATCTGTATGCTAATTCCCTCTCAACTTTGCAAGCAGAAAATTTAAAGGGAGATGGCTTTTAGCAAATGAAGACCAGTTAGCAGTTAGAAATCTCTGTAATGGTACCGATTTCTTGAGAGATTTTTTTTCCTCCCACCAGCCTTCAAGGCTGTTTCTTGACTTGACAAGATCATTATAAGTTAATACTTGACTCCCAAAAGTCCCGCTCCACCTTAAAAATTGTACTGAATCTGTCAAACATCAATTTTGAATCAATGCCAATTCAGTATAAATAAAGTGTGATATGGACACTCCAGCAAAGGATTGCCTGCAAATCAAAAGAGCTCTTATCACACAAGGAACGTGATAGATTTTTCTCCAGTAATTCCAATTCTGATCACCTTTTCCAGAGAAGAAGTTTAGTGACTGAAATAAGAATAAGATATGAAGCAATTGTTGTTTCTGGCTGTTAAAGATTCTTTAAATAAACAAAGGCTGAGCCTAATCATTTTTTCAAAAGACCTAAACACTAATATTTTCATAATTAGGTTGAGGACTGAGGTAGTGGTTATATCTGGTGAGTTTAAAAAGGGAAAAAAACCCAGATTATGCCAATTAAAAATGAAAGGTCTAAGAATAAACAGTGAATTCTTGCAGAGGGATCCAATTCACAGCGTAGTAGGCATTATGTCAAATAAAACCACAGAGTGAACTGAAGTATTAATGAACAGAAGAGATAGCCAGACATGTTTACACAGGCAGACAGGGCTGGAGGATATATCTGCAACGTGGGGAGGTGTGTTGTAATAAACTTGAAGGGGGACAGACTTGTTGGGCCAAGTGTCCCTTTCCTGTCCAGGAATTCCTCATGTCCTCATTACCCTTTCACCTCTGGACGGCTGCAATATTAAAATCTGGCTCATATCTTAAGGAAATTGAGTTTAACGTCCCTAATTTAGTCCCCAGTCCACATATATCCATATCACAAAACAATCATGCAATTTGGCTCGACGGACGGCGGCTGCTGAGGAAAGAGGCCCATCCTGGAATGGCAGGGCTGTTGCAAGGCAGGCCCAAGGCCTCTATAAAGCATCTGTAGCCTGTGCAATACCTTCATGGTACATTCACACTCATGAGAAACCATCTCCTTTTCACTTCTTTCTTTTTTCTGGTACCTTTTGCACACAGATTTTTAATTACCAAAGCCATTGTCACGTTCCTATATCATGGCAGTGGCCAAGCTGGACAAGAACAAAGGTGGTCCCTCGGTTTTCTCATGTTTTCTTCATCTCTAAGTGCAGCCTCAACAAGGAGCTTGATTCAGCACATCTCACTTCTCTCTGAAGCACAGAGGAGGGCTGCAGGGTTAGGTGCTGCATCCATAGATTACATAGCAGGGAAAACATGAGTGGCATATTTTGGTCCCTGGGATTGATATGCAACACTCCGAACACCGAAGTCAACTGCTAAATAATCTGGAGTCAGAAAGGGGCAGAGCGGCTGTGGAGGGGGGAGAAAAAAAGTGAAGGGGATAAAAATTAATCATCGAAAGAGTGTTATGTTTTATGTTAGTAAATCATTTTAACTAATTGATTACGTCATATCTCCAGCCAGGCTTCCGATTTGAAATCTTCAGGAGTCGGTGGGCAGGGATGCAAAAGGCACTTGCTCTCTTTATCTGGAAAACATCTATGTTGTTCATTTTCCAACATTATGGGATTTTTTCCTCTGTATTTTCCTTTCAGATTATTTTTTATGCCTTTGTGATGATTTTCTTCTGATTTGTTTGCTTACCAACATAGGGGCATAAAATAGTGTAAAGATATTGAAGAGTATTGATATAAATGTCAGTGTCCTGGGTGCATTTCGGGATGGAGAGAGGGGTGTAAGATGGAGGATAAGTCTGTCAGCTCGCAGCAGACGCAGCTGATTTGTAAATAACAAAATTGTAGGATTTATTCCTTTTGATGCACTGCACTTTTATTAAAAGAAAATCCCCTGGAAACCTCTGTAAATGGCATGAAACATATAATTAGACTTAGCTTTTTTCACCCTCTGCTTATTTAAATGCTCCGTAACTTCAGTGGTGATTCAGTAACAACTGATTTTATAGAAACATCTGACAATGAGAACAAATATTTGCAGTGTTTTCAGTCTCTGCTCTGTATTTCTCCCTGCGAGGCAGAGCTTGCTTTCCTTGTGCATGGATCACTGTCGCTTTCCCGGCTGCTCCCACCTCCAACCAGATCCACTTTCCAACACTAAATATCAGATGTGGCTTTTCACCCCTCTCTTCCTACCTCCAAAATGCCACCCCACAAATTCCTATCTCCAAATTCCAGGCATGGCCCTCCCAAAAATGAGTGCCACCACCAGGCAAGCTTTGGCATAGGCAAAGTCATGGGGGCCAGGCACAGATGGTGGGTAGTGGTGATACAGGAGCTCTCTCAGGCACTCACAGCAACCCAACTCAGGCTGCCAGAATTATTCCAGAGACCATTTTACTTCCTCCCTAGCCCAAAATTTAGGAAGTCACATCCATTTACAACCTCTTTGTGGTAGGCCCATTGATAAGATGGACCCACTGACATGTGGACCCTCTTGGTGAGCATCAAACACTATTCCTCCATTCTGCCTGGTGCCTTTTTTGCACCCATTTCCAACCTGTCACAACAAGGGGAAAGAATACAGTCAGTAGACTCACTTCTGAATTTAAAAAAAAACCAAAACAACAAAACAAAAAAAACAAAAAAAAAAAAAACAAAACCAAAAAAAAACCATAAAAAACATAAAAATAGCCATTTTCAGAGGGTTTCAGGTTGAAGGTTGCTTGTCAGAATCCAAGAAGAGAGCAGCAGTTGTTCTGACACTGCGGTTTTCACATCCTTGTCAGAGATTTGAAGCAGGATAGCTGATGTGTGTTAAAAAAGGATGGGAAGGTTTAAAATAGTTTAGATGCTGCCTGGAGCAAGTTTGAAGAGATATAGTAAGGAGCATTGGTAGGAGTGTACGTGCACCTAAAACCGTCCATGACGGGAAATAACTTGTCCAACTGCTGGTACCTTTAATGCAATTCTGACCTGGAACACCTCAAATGACCCAGAGAGGAGTCAGGAAATTTCCCAAGAAACATTTTTAAAACATAAATTGGGGAGGGAGTGACAACATGGAGAACGCTTTCATTGCAAGGGAAAAGAAAAAAATCTCTCTCCGGTTTTTGACAGCTCTAATAACCCAGAGTCTAAGATTTGGGCTTGGAAAGGGGCCAGTTGGCCAAGCCTCTACCCACAGACAGGCTGGAGATGATGCTGATAGTCAGAGGGAAGCAAACAGAAGACCTGGCAAGTCCAATGCCACCCCTGACGAAGGAGATGTCTGCCAGCTCCTGGGTGAATCTGCAGTTTAGGTGTGCAGCAGTCGCTGGGTTGTGCCTCTGCTTCTCCTGGAATCTGATCCAGCCAGCAGCCACCCTCAGAACAGCAGCAGCTCCCCAGACATTGGGCAATTCTGTACACAAGGAATTTCTTTGGAAACTATGCTGCAGCAGCTAATGGTTTCAAATCATTTGGGATTTTCTAAATATCTTTGTAACCCTTGTGTTTCTGTAGATTTTAAAATACCCAGCTAATCTCCTGAAGTCGTGGAAAGAAAAACATGTTTTCCCCAGGGCAGTGATAAGAAATAATTGGGGCAATCGATTGGCTCTGAAACTTTCGGATGGACATCAAAATGTCAGCTTTGCACCCAGATTCTTTCCCGCTAATTTCACCTCTATTAACTTAATCAGGATTCAGCAGGAAAAGTAGGGTGACACTAAGAAAGCCAGGGGAAAGGAAATTTGATCTGGTCCCAAACAGGTAGCACAGAGGCTACTGTGGAACTGTAGAATTTATATCCATTCAGCCTAAAGCCAAACAAAAAAAACTCCATGTTAATAAATCTACCACAAAGTTGTCCATAGATCTCATTGAAGGTATGACAACATCTGAGAGGCTTTGGATGGCGTTCTTGATGCCCCATCCCTGGAAGTGTCCAAGGCCAGGTCAGACAGGGTTTGGAGCAACCTGGGATGGCGGAAGGTGTCCCTGCCCCTGGCAGGGGGTGGAAAGGGATGAGCTTTAAGGTTCCTTCCCACCCCAACCATTCTGGGATTCTCAGCAGTGGACACCCTCACCCCAGAACTGCTGCTGGGTGGCCACAACCCCAGAAGGGATGTCTCCTTTTACAAAGAAATATGGGAGCACCTCAGGGACGTTTGCTTTCTCTCCTGCTTTTAGAACTAAGAAAAAAAAGAGGTTTAACCCCAATTCCCACCTCGTCCTTTTACAAAGAACTTGCTGACATTGCCACCACCCTGATGGCCAAAGCAGTGGCAGTTTTGGCCACCAGGCTCAGAGCTCGGCCCTCCATGGGATTGCTCAAGTTTACCACTCTTGCTCTTACAAATTCAACCCCTCCTAGAAAAAAAAAAAAAAAAGGAAAAAAGAAAGAAAAAATAATCTGTTATCACTGAGCATATGCAACTGCTAAACATCCTATTCAGTATAATTTCAGCCTGTTCTGAGAACTGCGTTTCACAGTTTCTCTATGCAGTATCTGTCTGTCAGATATTGCCCACTACATTACCATAGTCTATATAATATACTTCCACCATAAAATATATATATTTATATTTTAGGCATATTTTTTACTACCTGATGTCAAAAAAAAAAGGATGCCAAATGCTTTTATTTTCATTTTACATTGCATATATCCTATGTTCCTTGTATTAATGGCACTAAGGAAATTTAAACACTGTGATGAATTTGTGCCTCCATTTTGGTGTAATTTCTCTAATTTGCTAAATGTAAATAGTGCATCAATTTTAGATATTTCTAGAGCAACCATCACCTTAGTTCTTCAGTACGACGTCAAGGATCCAACAGGCCATACACAGAATATTTGGGCTCCCTGCACATTTAAAGGTGCCGCTAAATAAAATTCTCCAAATCTTTAATTTCTTGATAAATCGAATTCTCACAGAAGTGAAGGCAACTCCTTGGGTGCCAGGCGGGCGGTATTGCTGTAACGATTAACCCACGGCCAGAGGCAGTGGAGCAAAGGCTACTTCTTTCATTCCTTTATTAAATTTTTCTACCTTTGGGGTTCTGGTTTTGTCCAGCTGCCCCTTCCTCCTTTCTGTTCCCTCTGTGGCTGAGCTGTGCTCACACCAAACCAGTGCCGAGCGGGGTTGCACAACAAGCACCATCCCTTGCACCCCTTCGCTGACCAACTTATAACTGATCTGCACTTCTCTTGTTCCTTTATTGCCACCAGCTCACAACGAGGTGGGGCCTTGAGGGCTATGATTTAGACATATTAAAGTATCTCAAGAAAATACTGATGTTGGCTCACTGGGAGGACACAGTAAAAATTTGTATTAAAAGTTCTTGATGCTTTAAGCACCTCAAATTAAAACAACCTTTGATCTTCTCACTAAGTGTCATATAAACAAGACAGGAACACTGAGTATCTGAGATATTTCTTTATGGTTTCCTAGCTTAACCCCACAGGGGTTTAGGTAATATGTGTGCATTTCAGGGGACCTCACCAATGTATATAAGAAAATGAGGCCTAAATGTGCTCTTATCCAGTGGATCCACCACCTTATTAATGCATATATGTCATGCATAGATTATTAACAGCTTCATAACTAGATAGGAACTTGCATTTCAATAAACATACTTTTACAAGTGCAAAGAAAAAAAGTTTTGCATTAGGATGTTACTTACTTCGTGTCTTTGTCCTGGGAGAATGCAACTAAAGAAACCACATTTAAAATCAGACATTAGATATGCAAATATGTGTTCAGATCAGAGATACGAAAATTATTCAAATGATTAATTATTCATCATAAAAATGTCAATTAATAATTCTGAAGCATAATAGGCATCTTTCTAATGCATCTTTATTTTTCAAGCCTAAATACTGTTGAATCTGTGTTCAATTGCATTCTAGCAAGTTTTTAAAAATTCAACAAAGTAAACAACCAACTATAAACAAAAGTGAGCCGTGAATTTTAATCACTGCCAACTGAGCCAAGAAATGTGGCCAAACTTCAGCGTTGATCCCAGAAGAGAAGGAAAAGCATCTCCAGCTCACGGTGTGGGACAGTAGATGGTGGATGCTCATCCCTCACTGCTCTCTACCCAACAAGAGAAGAAATTTTGGGACCTGTGGATGCTGTTCCCCTGCTGCAGACACACAGGCAGACGTTGTGAATGGCAGCTGAACAGCTCTAGGCCGTCAGAAGAGGCTTTATAAATGACAAAATTAACAAAAACATGAGGAGATTCACTTTTAACGTTCAGGGACTCACACAAGATCAAATATTACAGTGATCTGCTGGTTAGAAATGCCCAGGGATAGATAAATTAAAGCCAGACAATCTTTTCCCTTGCTTTTGGCTCGTATCCTATCCCTACATGGGTTTTCCGCAGAGGAACTCGAAAACTTTGGGAATGTTGATTCAAAAGGTTTCTTCCCAAATACCTCATCAGCGGGTGGGGGGAGAGTCATTCCCTGACCCTTTCTTCCTCTCCTCTGTGCCCTCTCCTCCATGTGGAAATTGGAAAAAAAATAAAGGCTTTGCTTTCTAAATCTTGGTTTATAGGGACACCTGTATAGAGCAAAAGTATCCACCAGCATCTTGGGCCCACATGGGGCCTTCCCTGTTCACAAAAATTATTCCAGTCTGTTTTATCCTCTACTACCACAGGTGACTGGAGAAAATAATCCCCCCTGGCATCTTTTTTTTGTTTGATTTGGGGGTTTTTTTGCAACCTCAGAATTTTTTCTCAAGGCAAGGGCATCTTCTACACCCCAGAGATCGGAGCATGAGAAGCAGCCAGAACCCACAGGGATCCCAAATCTTGCAGGAGCAGCTCCCTCGGTGGAGCAGGGCTGTGGGGAGGGAAGAATGCTCTCCCCAGGCTTGGCTGCAAGTGGGCACATCTCATCTGGGTCCCCTGCATGGGGATGTTTAATCCCTGATGTAGGAAGGGTTCCACACTTTGGGGAAAATAGTGGAGAGTTCTGGCTACAAAAGACATGAAGGAAAAGCCTCAGAGCAGCTGAAGCGTATTCAGAGGTGTTAAGCCTCTGTCTTCACCAGCCTCTAAAATGTAGTCAAAACTCATCAGCCAGAACATCTTCGCTGCTATTCCCTCAGTTTTCCTCCTTCCACGTGGTGGGCAGGAAAGCACAGTCCCCGTTACTCATCCTCCACCAGGGAAAAAGCAAATATACCAAAATAAATAAGGCCGTGCATCATCCCCCCAGCCCATGCCACCGGGTCCCCACAGAGCCACCATGGCAGGAGGTCCCAGCAGAAGGCTCAGGTCCTCCAGGGCCTGTGCCCCAAATCCCTCCTTGGTGGCTGGTCACTCCCCTCTCAGTCAGAGCTGGGTGCCTGGGGATCTCAGGGTGGGGATCTCTCCCTGCACAACCCCTTCCTCATGGTAGGGTTTGTCCCTGGCAGAAGGATTTGCCCCTGGCTGGCCCTACAGATCCACACAGGGATGGGAACATAGGGTTATCTCCAAGGGGCTTATCTTCATCGTGATAGGTTTTGGTGGACAAATGAAACCCACCAAGGAGCTGGAGGCAAGAGGGCTTCTCCTGGGGCTTTAACCAGGCAGGTTTGCATCAGGATCAGGCCACCCTCATGTCAACTCGCTGCATTTCCATGTAGGAAAACCTGAGGAAAAGAGGAAAAACCTGCACTCGGAGAACTGCCCTTAAAAGCATCTCCAAGCCACAGGGCTGGGAGCTGTACACAAGGAGGGAGCTGGGGTTTGTGAGGGTATTTTGGCTCTGCTTGCTTTTAAACTGATGGGGTGGGGGGGATAGGATGTGCAAAAGTTTTAAAATAGAGCAGGGAATAGGATCTGCATGGGGATGCTGATGGAGCAGGGACTGGGATCCGGGCTGCCGGCACCACCCCAATAAAGGCAGGATCTATAGCCTGTCATTATTTCCATCTCCTAAAGAAGCTGCACACCCGTTATTAGTTCAGAGCCGGGCAGGAAATCATCGCCTGGATTAAGGTTAAATTCCATCTCAGAAGGGCTTAGCTGATTGCTAAATGTTTGTGTCCAGTGTCCAAAAATTAAAAATAAAAAAAAAAAACAGCAAACACCCCCACATCTCACATTAAAATAACATCTAATAACGTTGGGTGCTGTGTCAGTCCTGCAAAGATCCGAGCAGTTTTATCGCTCGGATGCAAACCCTGCTGAGGCACTTCAGAGCTGGGGGAACTGTGAGATTGAGGGCTGAAAGAACAGAGAGCAAAATTATGAATAGGGATTATCTGACAATGCCGACATGTTTCTTAAAGCCCTTGAGCATCATCACACGCTCTGAGGGTTTGTTTTTCAGCGTGGCTGCAGATAAATATATTTTATTGATACGCCATCGACAGCACTCCTGCCTATTGCGAGTCAGGCTGCAGCCTCTTGTAATCTCCAGTTCATCCCCTCGTTCTGTAATCTGGAAATGTAGGAACAATATGTAAGGAGTTTGTAATGGGATTAATTTATTTTGAGAACTTGTTGGTTGGTTTTTAGATTTTCTCCTTTTTCTCCTAGAAAACGTGGGTGAGTGGAAATCGAGCAAGTCAGTAATTAGCATTCACTTTTTTCTTTTTCTTTCTTTTTATCATATGCATCTAAATTCAGTTTAGCTCTTTAAGGAATTGCCAGACTGCCCTTGATTTATAGGCAGTGCCTTCTGGATCTGAGAGGATCTAATTCAAACTAATAATACTTGAATCTGATTTCAGGATATTTGCACTGTGCTATATATTTCATTAAGATATCATCATTCTGTCTCTGTGTGTGTGTGTGTGATATGTCCCTGTGTATACAGGTACATTTAGGCATGGAGAAATCATGCATCCTGCAGGAAAATCATGTTGGCATTCAGAGAATAATGGCAAGAAAACTTTTAACAAAGCCATGGTGACTCGTAGCAGGGAAAAAAATAGAAATAGAAATAAAAATAAGAAATAAAAATGAAAATAATAATTAAAAAGATTCCCTAATCTTGTTCCCACCTTTGCCTACTTGGGGATTGCAGCGGCAGCAGACGGCCAGAGCCTGCCTCTCCCTCCCCACTCCGCCTGCAGCTCGGGGTTGAGGAGGGGGACACCCGGAGGTGCCACTTCCCAGGCCGGGAGGGGATTTGGATGCCATTACCCGGATCCCCCCCGTGCGCTGCCTCCCCCGCATCTCACAGGGGCACCCACTCCCGTCTAACCAAGAGATGACCAAAAAAATTCCCAGGCAGATCTCGGTGGCTCTGATGAGCTGCAAAGACACCCTGCGGGGGGGCGAGGGGGGCGAGGGGGGGTGTCCCTTCCTTCCTTTGCGATGCTGAACCGTCAGGAAGGTGTTCCCTGAGCAGGACCATTTTGGAGCGCAATCCCATCGCTATTGCTCGCCCTCCACTTCTCGCTTTAGGCACACGTTCAACGCACAGTTCAAGAGCAGTTTATCTAAGCTTAATGTAAGTAAAAGTGCAGTGTGGGATCAGTGTGCCATTTGTTTCGGTTTTCTTCGGGAGGGGGAGAAGAAAAAAAAAATAAAGTGCTGGAATAGACTGAACTCTTGTCAGAGCAGGGAAATTGTTCCGCAGCCCTTTAACGCAGCCCCTTGGGCAGCCCCACGTTTACCTTGGGAAAGGACCGTACGAGTGGGCAAGACGCGAAGTTTCTCTTTGCACTGAGATTATTTCGAGCTCCTTTAGGAGGAAGGAACGGCTGTGGGTTGTGCTGGGAGCTGGGCATGAGCGGCTGGAGCCTCAGCCGGATCTGCCCCCTTTGCAGCCGAACGCCTTCGCTCAGCATCCCCGGCTCGGGCTGCCTTTACTTACTTCGATATTACTTCTCGATTGCGTGCGGTGCAAACCAGCTTTTTGATTAACAAACCGGCAGAGCGTTGGTTAAGAACACTTAAACTTCAAAAAAAAAGAAAAAACTATCCCCCTGGGAAGTGGGCTCTGAATTGGTTAATAATGTGCAGTACTTGCTAAATTGCTGACTTCCAGATGTGGAAAATATCTTTCTTGTTTAGGACCTACGTAACCTGATTGGATTACGACAGAAGCGTCACATTGGAAGGCTTTTGAGTGATGATTTAATTAACCATACAGTAGAAAGCTGTATTTGCCAGGAAACCCCTTCCATATTTGCATAACCAATCCCTTCAGTGCAAAGGTGGAGTCTGGGCTTCTTTTCTTTTTTTTTTTCCTCCCTCTTTTTTTTCTATATGTAATTTTATTTTAATTTTAATACTTGAAAAAGGTGAAAAACTTGTAACCTCCCTGAAGTTCAGTCCCACGCGTTACTCGTCCACGCTGTCTCTCTGCTCATCCAGCTACTTCCAAGAAAGAGCAGAGCCAGGAAAAGAGCCCATCTCACCCCTGATCCATATCTGTGAACAAAACAGATAGACTGTAAGATCTCAGCACGTTTGGTTGATTTTTTTTCATCAGATTTAGCTGACTATTCAAATAACCTGGATGAGTGCTGAAATGAAAGGGAGGGGGAAAAAAAAAAGCCCCAAAANCCGCTAAAGCGTTCGCGGAGACTTCAAGGTATAATCTATCCCAGATCCTTTCCCAGAGAGAAACTTGGCGATCACGTTTCCACATGATGCTCACGTTTGGTGCTCTCCAATTATCCCTCCCCACAAAGATAGGTGGCGTGTGTTGCAGGGTCTCTCCTCTCGCTCGTACAGAAAAGAAAAAGAAGAAAATGTCATTAGAAGAGGCGTAACACGTCAGTCCGTCCCCAGGTTTGTGTTTCCTGGAGTGGCAGAAAGAGATCAGTCCTAACCTGCCCAGCAGGAATAACGGTCCTTCCGACAACTCTTTGCAAGGCTTTTTACAATTTCTCCAGGAGCTGCATCTCCCTTCACCTTTTCTCCTCCACTTCGCGGCTTCTTCATGCTTTTTCTTCNGCGTTAAAGATAAAAATAAAACCGCACCAAAACAAGCCAGGAGCTTATTTGCAGTGCCCGAACAGAGTTTAGTTTCTAGGCTTTATGTTAGGGTAAGTTTTCCCCACCGCAAGAGGCGAGAGCCCGGAGCGGGGCTGGGCGCGGGACGGTGCGGGGAAGGATGCGGCCCTGGCCGGCTCCGCGGGCGGGAGGGCGGGCGGGGGGACCCCGNGCAGGGTCTCTCCTCTCGCTCGTACAGAAAAGAAAAAGAAGAAAATGTCATTAGAAGAGGCGTAACACGTCAGTCCGTCCCCAGGTTTGTGTTTCCTGGAGTGGCAGAAAGAGATCAGTCCTAACCTGCCCAGCAGGAATAACGGTCCTTCCGACAACTCTTTGCAAGGCTTTTTACAATTTCTCCAGGAGCTGCATCTCCCTTCACCTTTTCTCCTCCACTTCGCGGCTTCTTCATGCTTTTTCTTCTCACCATTTCTGGCCAAAACTACAAACAAGACTTCGCAGGTAGGTTCGGAATTTAATTCTATTTTCTTTCCTTTTTTTTTTCCCCTCTTCCCTTCTCTTTTTTTCCTCACATCACCTCACGCATCAGCGGGCTTATTTCATTTCGAGGGTATTTTAATTTTTCTGGATTGTTTATACTTGGGGAGAAATTTTTTTTTTTTTTTTTTTAATTTTTTTCAAATTTTTTAACCGAAACCTGAAGTCACTCCAGCACCGCTCCAGGAAGGGGTGAGCAGTTTCGGGGTGCTCGGGGCTGTGCCACCACCACCTCTGCTCCCCTTACCTGTCAGCCAGGTACGGGAGGTGGCTTTTAAAACGCAGCAGCAAAAGTTTTAGTGTTAGGAAAGGACTTCGTCTTCCTGCAAAAAAAACCCTGAAACATCCCCCCACCCACCTCCTGCTCTTTTTATTTCAGGTTTTACATCTGAGCTCTGAAAGTTTACAGGTACCTGTTAATGCTTTGCATGCCCTGAGCATGCAGAGCCAGCCCGGCCGGGCACCGCTGGAGCCCCAGCCACGGGCAGGGCTCCCCGGCAAAGGATGTGTTTCCCCAAACAGAAAGTTTTGCTGTTTTGTCTGCTTGGTTGGTTTCATTTCTATATTTTATTTTGTGAAGCTGGGTGAAGTAACACCTTAGCTTCTGGGAGCCTAAAGCAAGAAGTGAAAGTACAGACTGGAACTTAAAAGTCGTTTACCAAAAGGAAAAAAAAATTAAAATTAATACATATTTTTAAAAGCTTGCCGGTCCTCTGGGAAGAAAAGTGTTCTCGAAATTTGCAGGTTTAAAATTATTGACAACTTTTTACGGGAGGCTGGAGAGTAGGGAAGGGAGTCAAATGCATTTAAAACAATTCACCATTGGTCGTTTTGCATTAAAACGCCAATTGCCGAGGCAGGCTGAGGGTCCGGGCTCGTCTCGGTGCCTTTCCTCCCTCCCCGCTGTATCTCCTCTCCTGGCAGATCTGCCGCGGTGATGCCACCATTGCCCACCCCAGCCTCGGGAATAACTGGCAAATACTAAAGTTTCTAGCACATTTCTCAGCCTCTTCTTTCCTCAGCCACATACATCCACATCCACAGAGCCACCCATTCCCTCTGTCCAGGCGGAATCCCAGGCAGGAGAGTGTGAGTAAACACGCTGACCCCACACACACTCTCTCAATCTTCCCATCCTCTTACCTGCTTGGAGATTTATTATTTTTTATTTATAGCCAAGCAGGTTTTATAACAGTAAACGCCTGAGGAGAGAGTTCAGGCAGAATAAAAAGACCCAACAGCAGCACACTTCACTGCTCAGTCCTGGTGTGAAGCTCCAGCAAAGTAAAAAGACATAAGGGAGGGGAAAGAGGAAAAGAAGAAAAAAAATCTCACTCTGCTTAAAATATATATATATATTGAAATGGTTGAGTCAGGTAATCATTTTTTAGGTTTTATGTAGAACTCCCAGTGCAGAAGAAGACAATAGATGCGAAGGCGAGGGGGGATCCTGCTCAGGAGAGCAAGGGTTAATTGCCCTTGTTTTACAGTTTGCATCTGTTACATCTTTTATAGCCCCCTGTTTAAACTAATCCTCAAGTCAAAGCATCTTTAAAGCTACAGCATCTTCTTCGAGATGGTCTGAGTTTCAGCAGCGTTCTTGCAGCAAACCAAACGCTCCTGCCCCTCTCTCCCTTTGACAGATAGAGCCTCCTGCCCAGCCCGGGCACACAGGCACACACAGTAGGTCTAAAAGTTTACAAGTTGTTTTTATTTATTTATTTTTTCTTAAAAACAAAAAACCAAAACCCAACTGAAAGGCTGAAAACTCTGACAGCGGTAGTTTTGATTTCTGTTTCTTTTCTGGGAAGGAAAAAAAAAATGACACTCTGAAGCTTTGTTTAGCTAAGGGGCAGGGGAAACCCTGAATATTGTCAAACTGACTAAAAAGGTGACAGAGGTTTATAATTACACTCCTCGTTGTTAGGGGGAGGGGGAGGTATCCGTGCTGAGCTTTACCCCAAAAGGACAGGGGAGAGCCATGTTTCCCTCTCCTCTTATCACTTTGCTGGAGTGCACTTTGGGGGAAAAAAAATGAAGTCAGGAGAAGGGTAGGATTTCGCGTGAAAAGAAGTTCTAGTGTCAAATTAAAGTACTTTTAGGAGGAAATGGTCCGCCTAGCATTGAGTCAAACAGCCTACTGTAAAAGCTGTGCATTCCCTCATACGGTCATGAGTTATGACTCATTTGAGATGTAATTCTTGTCTCTCTCTCTCTCTCTGATCTGCTTTGCTGGTGCAACACACACACACGCAGGGAGGGAGACACACGCACACGCGCTCACACACACACACACGCAGAGACACACACAGAGAGAGAGAGAGAGAGAGAGAGAGCAGAAATAAATAAATAAATAAATATATAAATAAATAAAGAAGAAATCTGCCCGGCTGGGGAGAGAGGGGGAGCCCGCTCCGACCGCGTCCCACCTCCCCCGGCACGGCCAGCCTCGCCGTGTGCGTGGATGGGTTCTTTTTCGGGTGCAAACTGGGGTCCCCGTTGGCGCCCTGCGTTTAAATGGGACATCCCGATGCCCACATTGTCGCTGTGTTTGGTCGTTACATAGAGCCTGCGTGCTGCTGCTGCTGCCGCCGCCGCTGCTGCTGCTGCTGCTGAATCAGGGAGTCGAGCCCATGCGA
>VZTH01003771.1:79150-121650 GCA_013397815.1 Aleadryas rufinucha
ATGGTAAACAGTGAACGAGATGTGCAGCAGTGGTATTACACGTGAAAAGCCCTTGTCTCTTTAACCTTGTTGTTTTTTTTTCTCGCAGAGGTTACCTTTTCCCGATGGTGCAAAATCGACTTGACATAACTGTTCATCAGTTTCAGGGTTTTCCCTGGAGGTATTTGCATCAAATCAGCCCAGTCAAGCTTCAAGTTGAAATTGGCAGCCCAGAAACTGACAGGGTAGGGACTGGGAAAGAGACAGCTAAAGTGCAGGCAGCGAGCTGACAGCAGCGGCGGGCAGGCAGGGGGAGAGGGCTCAGCACCCGGGGCTGCCGCCCCCCGCTCCCCCGGGCCCCCCCCGGTCACCCCCGGCCCCCCCAGTCCCACCCTGAGCCGCCAGCGAGGGGCCGAGCGCTGGGAGCCCGCCCTGGTGCCGCGAGGAGGCCGGCTGGGGAAGGGGTGTGTGCCAAAACCCCCATAAATTGGGGGGAAAAAAGTGTTGGGAAAAAGAGAGAAGTGCCGAGCTGAAGTTGCTGGCGCTAACAAGCTTATTTTGCTGAGGTTCTTTGCGGAACGATGTCGTGTTTTGCACTAGGACTGTTAAGAAAAGTGACGGAGGGGGTTGTTAATACCAAAGAAAACATATTTTGATCAGCTAAAAAAAAAAAGAAACCAAACTCCAACCCAGAGAGACGTTCATCTGCAAAGATAATTGCATTAGAATCAAAACAAACATTTCCTTGAATATGTTATTTCATTTATCCTCTGTCACAGGGAGGAGGGGGTCTCCAAGCAGGACAACGTGAAAATTAATTTTTAATAGATTTTTGGACAAATCGGGATCATTCCCTGTGACACCCCTCCCACCCTGAAAGAATTTTACTTATTTGAAAATAATTCCAAGTCCGATGTAGCTTGGAAGGGAGCAGCACACCAAGGAACAGGCAACACCACCAAGACCCATTCCCTCCTTAGAGGTGAAAAAGAGCAAAACTGTGTTACTTTCCTGAGGAAGAAAGCTGACAATATATATATTTTTCTCCCTAAATATATATCTGTAGTCTTTACCAGATGATTAAAAATCCCTCTCACTTTTCCTACCAGACTTGTGCTAAAGTAAGCCTTGCTTTCAAACAGTTTTTCAGCTGTGTGTGTGACAGGCATTGGCTGATCTGCTGATGCCCATTCGACAGGCACTGTTGAGCTAAAGTGGTGTGACGGCACAGTTTTGTTAAGCTGTGAACAAAGGGCTGGAGATGCCTCGCTGGCATCATCCATGTGCATATTGGCCTTGTCACAGTTTTGCTTGATTTAATGCTCTGTTTATTCCTAGATATTAGAACTTAAATTCCAAACAATATGTTTTCATATACTACACACAAACTTTATTTTAAAAGCTTTTGCTCCCAAGAACCACAGATTCGTTTGTCTGCCCAACATCCATGCGGCAAACGCTTAAAACGTAGCTCCCAGAAAAATAGGTGGCCGGTAGCCTCTTAACTGTTATCCAGTTAAAAAATGGGATTTCAGTTTTAAAAAGTCTTAGAAGGGTAAAAGATTTATTTCTTCTTTGATCATTTGTTGAGAGTTGTTATTTATTTCAACAGTGGATTTTCTTATAAGCTCCTAAGGAGAGGTTACCCCGTGTGCAGGCAGGGCGCGGGATGGACTTTTCCAGTGCCATATCATCCCAGCGGTGTTGCTGGGATAAAAGCAGTGTCTTGCAAATACCTGTAAGCATAGTCAGAGGACTATTGACAGGCAGAAAGACAGCTGGTTATGGCAGGTTAGTGGAAGGGAGCAGGAAACCGGATTAAGATTAGAATATATATCTCTGTGTTCATTAGGTGGCCACAACTTTGTATCTCAGCAGTTCATCGAGAGAAAATGTGAGCATGTGGAGCTATATTTAGGCTTGGTTCTCTTCTCTCAGAGATGCCACAGGCTTTATCTGGAGAAAGTTTTGGGTTTTTTTCTCCCCTTCTTCATCGCCTTTTTAAACTCCCTTCAGGTTTGCTGCAAGTGTTTGCTAAGAGATTAGTTAGGCAGCTTCCATGGCGGAGGTAGCCCTGGGAGGCAGCTCGTTGCTGGGAGGAATGCTCAGTAGGTCAGTGCGTGAAGATAGAAGGAGCTGCCCAACTGAGGCCAGGGATCAGGTATTTTCCTCTTTGTCTCCTACCAGAGACAAAGTGCTTATGGAAAGGTTTGTGGTGTGACATCAAATCCCAGCAGGAGCACAGATGTTCCCACTTTTACGGGCTTACCAAAGAACATTTCAGCTTAAACAAGTTTATGGAATAAAAGATTTATTTCTTTCTCCTTAGTAGATGCAGCATCTTAGTTGGACTGTGCAAAGATTGTATTGCTCCAGCCATTCAGGGTCCTTTGGACCAGGGCATGGGGCTTTACTCGAGGGCTGTGAGTAGGGATGGGAGGGAGGGAAGGAGGGGGCAGAGGGAGCGCTCAGCAAAATGAAAGTATTCCTACTCCAAACAGTGCAGTCTAGAGCCTAAATCTGAAATTGAATCTGCTGAGCAAAACCTGTACAATTTTTCTACCTGCCCTCAGTCTGCTTCCTTTCAGGGATGACAGTTTTACTAACTGAAATGAATGGGCTCTCTCGCTCCGGTATCTTTCCTCAGCGCGCGTTTACACCGAGTACTTCAAACACAGAGCTGGGTGATATATGTAGGGGGACAGCTTGCACAGAACAAGCTTTAATGGTTAATTTTTGTATAGCTTTATAAATGAAAGGGACTTAAACCTACTAGCAGTATAGATCACAAGACCTTATGTGGTCTATTCTTCTCTAGATGCACAAGAGATTTACGTGCCTAAGTCCCATAAGAGTTAATGGGAGTTACGCATGTAAATCTCTTCCACAGTGAGATAATAGACCCTTTTATGTATGGATAGCTGGATTCTTACAAAAATCACCTACTGAACAGTAGACTTTATGTCCTGCCCTCTTAACAAATATTTATAAAGCGAGCAGGCCAGCAGATGAGACCAGGAGCCCCCCATGTTGCCTCTAAATCACAGTGACCCCCGTGCTCCCATGGAGACAGTCCCAGGTCTGCCTTGTCCCCGTCCTGGTCTCAGTGCACTGTGGGTGACATTGCTGGTCTGGTTGGGATGTGGTCTCACAGAGGCTGTTGTGGTGTCTCACTTCTTGGCAAGTCCTACTTGGTGGAGACTTCTTGCTCTGTGGATTGCACAGGAGGTTGGGAGGGTGAGAGCTGCCACCTCTCTTCTGTAACTGTCAGGGTGCACCTTCCCCATGTCCCTTCCCCTCAACCCACCTCTGCTGTGGGATTTACAGCCCCAAGGTGGGAGACCCCCAGCAGGACTGTCCTGGATCACTGGTGGAGCACAGTGGTGGTGGCACTGCGTCCCAAAGCCCAGGTGCTGCTAGTGCTGCACATCTGCTCCCTTCCCGCTCCGGTGCAACCTCGCTCCCTGGGAAAGCCAGCAGGCTTTGCCTCCAATGGGAACGGTCTCGCGCTTCTCCGTGGGGATATATATATATATATAACTTGGCCGATCTGTGTCTGCCAGCCATGAGTCAGATCGAGATCTTTTTCCCCCGTAATGTGTAGCTGGAGATAGCCGGTGCCACAGCACACGCGTGTCAGGAACGATCCCCGCGTCTTGTGAGCCGCCGCTCTTTTTGCCATCATTGTTTCTTTCCATCACTCGCCTGCTCCTTCCTGATAGCGATCTGAGGGAGTTGGGCAAGCTGCAGACTTGCCAGCCCTCAGCTCCCAGGCCTGGCAAAGCACATTCTGAAAAAAAAAAGCCCTGTAACCCTTACACCATGAGACTATCAGATTAAATCCAAGGGTTTCCACCAGCGGCGGGATGGGAAAAGCCCATTGTTTGTTGATTATCGTATCATCAGCCCCGGCTGATACGAGGATGCTCAAGGAAAACACACTTCGGTTACAGTTGATTTTCAGATTCCAAAATGGTGCTGCAAAGTCTGTGCATGCCTAATTATATTTTATGCTAGGCTGTGCAATACAAAATGTATGCTGCAGCAATCAGTGAGTTAACAGTATCAATCAATTTGTAAACAGATGAAGTCACTCATTCCCAAACTGGTTTTCCAAAAACAATTACTAAATTACAATAGAAAAAAATTGTACAGTTACTGTATTTGTGTGCTGTGTTACAATCAACATACCAGGGAAACAAAACAATTTAATGCAGAAAAATCATCATTCATCTACATTATAATTGCTTCTTTTTCACATCTACAGGGCGGTTAATTAAAATTGTGATTAAATGCGGTCGCGCTGCCTAAGATGTCTTGCCCAAAACAGGTGGTACAGAATTTAAAAGTAAAAAAAATGTAATTAGCATTGGAAATTGAGAAATTGCCTGTAAGAATCAGTGTTAATTTCAGTCAGTGATGAGGTAATTTATAAATGAATGCAGTGGAGGCTGTGCAAATGCACAATTGCCTTCCTGCCTATTCTTAGCATTCTCAGCATGCAGGTGAAAATGTTTTCAAAATATTGAGGTAATTTGAAAATCAATCCGTGCATTCCGTATCTTTCTTCCTCCCCAGTCGCAGCAAATGCTGAACGAGTGCTGCCAGAGATGGCACAATGCATCAGTTCTGCACTTTTTGGGGAGTGATATTCCGTGTGTCGTGGCATCAGTTGGAGTTTAACTACACCAAATGTTTGGCTAAGATCCTTTACAAAGGCCAAAAACGTTGATTGAAGTCCCCGGTAATCCCGAATGTCTTCAGCTCCGGTGTGTGTTTAAACGATGTGGTATTAAAAAAAGTAACAGCAACCTGCAGCGAGTTGAAATAGTGCAGCAGAGATACCACGAAATAAAAGAGATGCTAATACGGCATGGAAATCATAATGATTTCTCGTTTAAAATTAGTACAGCGCACTCGAAAAGCCTCGGTAGTACTGATGCTTTCTGTAGGAACACTCTTTCAACATGCATTTCAAATTTCATCCTGCAACCATGAAAGAATTGTTAACTAGGTTATGCATACAGAGATTTTCCCTGAGATGAACTTTGTTTATCGGCATTTTGGTGCTTTCTCCTAAACTTTCAGCTAGCAAATGAGAAATGCTAATTCCTAACAACAACAAAAAAATACAACCTGCAGATACAAAAAGCTGGAGGCAAACCTGACAACAAACAGATATTAAAGATTTAAAATCTTCTTGACAGTCAAAAAAAAAAAAAAATAATCCAAGGCACACATTGCTGGAACTGACATTTCCATGATTTGAACAGTCCTCGTCCCCCTGCTTGACTCCACCGAGAGCCCCGGCTTAGTTATCCCCCCATCCATTTAAAAATAACTCAGACTTTTGATAACGTGGATTGCTGGGCTGGAATATGGGAAAGCAGTTGGAGTTTTTGAGCGGGGACTTACAGGTGTTGGTATCAGGTTGCTGTAAAACACGCACACAGTGGCTTTTGAACAGAACATGCTTTAATTAAAGCAAGCTGCTCTTCCTGCAGAAAGCCTGATCCACCCATGTAATTTAACTATTGAAGCCCTTTCTATTAATTTTTCCTTGACATATAATAATGAACTTTTCTTCTGGCTGACACTTGGTTGCGGTTTTTTTTCCTTTTGATAAGCCCTGTGCACTTCAGAGGCGATTTCAATGCTATTTAATTTACTCATACAAAAACCCTTGCGAAGGGATTAGGCCCATGAAGGGACAAGGGGAAGGCCACGTTGTGCTGGTCCAGGCTGGACTGCTGGGATGCTGCGAGGAGGCTGCAGCCTGGCCGGGCAGAGGATGGATATGTGGTGGGATGCTCTCCCGGCCCCGGCCCTGCGCTGGCCGAGCTGGGGAAGGTGAGTGCAGCATCAAGTGCTCTCCAGCAAGTCAATTAACCTCACCGTGCTCATTTTCCCTGTCTATGAGATGGGGAAATACTGCTGAACTCATTCACAGGGCTTTTGCAGAGCTTAATATCTCCAAAGCACTCTGCCATTCTCTGGGACTGAGGAAGAGCTGAGGAAGTATCATTCGTTGTTTCGTCAGAGGGCGAGCGGATGCCAAGGAATTTGTCTGAGAAAATTACAAATGTATGTTCCTAATAACCAGAATCTCAGAGTTTATTATACAACTGGTTATCCTAATTTAGAGGACGATATTGCTTTTAACTGCCACCCCCCCTCCCCAGTTTTCTGCCACTGAATATAAAGAAGCTAAGGGTAATCACTGAAGTAATGATGATTATTGACTGAAAGGTATTTTACAATGTGAGCTCCGTTATGTGGAGCTTAGCAAGCAGCTGCACTGGTGCATTTGAGCTCCTTATTTTGGTGTAGGGGCTCTAAAAATACATCAAAATACCAGTGGACTGGCATAGGTGTAAATCCTGACCCGACAGCAGTCGACGGGGGTACCTGGGTGACTCTGGGGGGGACACGGAACAGCAAAGTAGGGTTTGATGCCCCTGGTTGGCTTTAGTGGAAAACTGCAGGATCAAGCTGGTTTGGAAATTCAGGGTCATCAAACCAAGCCTAAGTTTGGGCTTTTTCTTTTCTGTCTTATGTGAACTCAATGGAAAGCAGGAGCTCAGGTACTGCTCTGCTGCCACACGCCAGTGCTCAACCCCAGCCACATCTTTGGAGTTTTCTGGGCCTGTTCCCATGAGGAAAGACCAAATGCCATGAGAAACATGAGCAGGATTTGGCCCCGAACAGGCAGTGCTTACTACTGGATAAACTGAGCCATGGCCATTGTAGTGGTGGGGAAGTGCAGTGAAGGAAAAGTAGCTTTGCGGATTCCTAAAATAGAAAGTAAACGTAAATATTTCTACTTTGCATGTCAGATTTCAATCACTTCTCAAAACAACTGAGCTTCTTGATTTAATTAATTACGCCTTTTTTTTTTTTTTTTATTTCCCCTTTTTTTTTTTTTTTTTTTTTTTTTTTTTTTGGTTGGTGTGTGCATGTGTGTGTGTATCTTCAGAAAGAGCCAAATGAAAATATCCTCTTTGTTTCCCCTTTGGAACTACTGGAGCTTTCCTCGAGTTTTAACTCTTCCGCCACCCCGACACCCCCAGCCTTCGTTTTTCTATGCTCGTCTTATCGCTGCTGTCCCATGGCAAGCCCCAAAGCCTGGAACATTTTGTAACGACTATGTGACAAATTGTTGGGCTTTTATTCACGTTGGACATCTTTTGCCAGGACTGCTTGTTGTTTTTTCTGTTTGGCTGTGTCATGGGACCAAAGGTGGCTGCTTTTGTGCAGCATGTCAAATCTGGTTAACATGCAGCCATTTATCTTTAAAACCCACTCCTGCACAATGGCAGGGGTGTATTGGGCCACTTGTATGGGCTCCAAGCATCAAACATATATATATATACACTAAATTTTTTCTGTACCATCCTCTCCACATGTGTGGATGCACCTCGGGCTGAGGCACTGCGGTGAGCAGGTCATGCAGCAGACAGGATGTTTCATAATTTTGGGAACCTTTTAGAGACAAATTGTACAGGGCAAGTGTAGTGTAACTGAACTGCTGGTTGCCCAGTGAAGTGTAGAAAATCAGATACAGCACAGCCTGAAAGAATGAAACGAGAATTCATATCTATGTATGTACACGGTACTTTATAAACAATTCATATACAGAGAAAAACACATTTATTCTCTTTTTCTCTGCTTGTATTTGAGGATTGTGCATGGGGTGCGTGTGTATAAATGTGTTTATGTCCATGGTATATATTCATACAAATAATATGCCACAGGATATGGGAAGAGTCGTATGTGTGATGCATTTATATGCATAAGTGGTAGGTTTGCAGGTTAATGCCTGCTTGACTCTCTGTGTGTGTGTGTAAATGATGGAAAGGTGCTCAGCACGATGAAAAGATGAATCATCCTAGAAATAAAATAAAAAAGCCCCAAACTTCCACAGCAAAGTTTGCAGCTTTGGGTGCTTTTCCAATATTTAAATCACGCAGAAACGCTTCTGATGAACATGATTTCCTTATAGACATGGGAATAATTATCAAATAAAGAAGCTGAGGAAGAAATGGGAAAGTTTGATTCATCAGGAAAATGAGGGCTGGCTGCTAAGTCTTGATGCCTTTTTGCAGTTGAAGCATTTGAGATAGTGGGACTCAATGTTTTTTTAATGATTTGCTGTGTTGTGTAATAATTATACATATAGTGCAGTGAGGTTACTTGGAGGAACACCACACTATGTATGGGGGTTTTTTTTGAGTAAAGGACCCAGGAGATTGCTTTTCACTTTGAAAACAATCCCTAATATCAGGAAAATGCTCTGTTTGTTTATGCGTACATAATGCAAGTTTGTCCGCCTGGGAACTGCAGCAAATGGGAGAAGTATGCATGGATTTCACAGGTAACAGGATTACGTGGGCACATAATTGATCCATTTGGAGAAAAAAATGACAGTGCTCTAAAGATGCCTAGGCTTTGGAGATGGAGTTTATGAAACAGGCATTTGTAAATTCAAAGGAATCAATATGTCAATTTTATTACATCTCAGGACCAGCTGGGCATTAAAGGAGCAGTAGCCTTTTTAAAATTGCAGCTGCGTATTCTTGCATTGTGTACCTTTCTTAAAAGGCTTTGAATTTCAGAAAACGTACTTTTAGCAGCGCTTTTCACCTTTTCAGTGACTGGCCTGCATGGACAAAAAAAAAAAAGACACAAAACATTACATTGTGTTAGTTTTGCTCTTAAGCCTCGATTGGTAAAAACTGCCAGGCTTCAATTATACCGTGCAAAATTCTTAGTAATAAATATACATATGGAAGGAGGCAAACGCCTGTTCCTATCCCAGAAGTCGAAAAAAATATTTTAGGTTTTACATCGAGGGCTCAGCACATGTTGCAGGGGCAGCGTTCGAACATGAGATACCTGAAAGCGTCCATTAAATACCACACGTGAAATATGGTCTGAATCATTGTAAAATGATATCTTCTCTTCCTTCTACTGAGAGTTTAAACCCCCAGATGATTAAATTTAGTGAAAAGCTTGGGTTTTTTTTTTTCCAGAGGACAGCAGTCTTCAGCTGTCCAGATTTGGAAATGCAACTTTTCACACAAATTCACGGCGTGCAGCAGGGAAGGAGATGTTGAATGGAATTTGGGTTGCGGCAGTGGTTGGTGCCCATAGGCTGTCACGGCCACCCCAAAGAAGGTCTAAATCCCAGAGATGCATTCTCAAAGAATTAATAGTTTTGCCTTTGGTGAGTAGGTTATCCAAGGAACAATTGTCGCTTTCCAGAATATGTTGCACACTCCTCTACCTGAAAGGCAAGGAGTGAGGGCTGTGTCGGTAAAACCCTCACGTCTCAAGCTTTCAGTAGATATCATATTGTCTTCTCTCTGTTTGCTGGTGATGTTGTTGTGGACCTGATGGCTACAGCTACTCTGCAACTCCAAACTGATCGTTAACAGTGCCAAAACAATCACTGATTTGGGATACCAGTCTCTGGACAACTCTAGTGCTTCCACACATCTGGAAATACACTTAAAAATATTTGAGTTTTTGAGTCTAAAGAAAGAGGCACCTAGGATTAATAACCACTGCTCCCTGAGACTTCTCTGCCTTCTCAGTTTCTCCTTTATCATGACCCTCTCTGATCTTCTATAATGTTCCTCCATCTCCTTTTGCACAGTTTCTTTTTCTTTGAGCTCACACTTTTCAGGCCAGCCTGGCTACAGACAAGGTCTCTCTGTGGTGCTCCAACCTGCACAGTAATTCTACTTTTTCTTGCTTGAGGATCTCTGCTTTCCACAAGGTATGGTTACAGTCTTTCTCTAGTGTTCTGCTAACATTTAAACATGTAGATGTAAATTAAGTTATGTGGGGTCATACCATAAATGGGCTTATTATCATTAGAGAATCATCAGGTCATTGAATGGTTTGGGTTTGGAAGGGACCGCAAAGATCATCTAGTTCTAACCAATGTATAAAGTAGGTAGAGTATTCTACTATAGCTCCATCTCCCCTCAACAGAATATGAAGTGAATATGAAAGAATAAGAAGTCAAGTTCTCCCTGAAAGAATATGGAAAAGTAGACACAAACAATGCCAGCTGGTTAAGCAGTGTTTTGTGGTCATAGACTTAGCGTGAATTAAAACGTCATTGTGCAATGATGCACCTTTAAAGCATTTTTTAAAAATATTCATGTACTAAAGAAGACATGGAAAAAGAGGTTCACAGTGTTTTCATAGAAAGTTTTGGCATCATAGAAAATACAGATGACCTGCCAAGCAGTGATTCTCAGAACTGATGTGAATACACAAACTGAATAGATAGAAACTATATAAATTCAATAGGTAGGAGTTTATAAAACTTTAGAAGTAACACTTCCTTTCAATGTAGCTTTGCCTGCGTGCTTGGGTGTAAAAGGTGTGATGCTGGACAGGGCTTGGAGCAACCTGGTCTATTGGAAGGTGTTCCTGCCCATGGCAGGGGGTTGCAACTGGATGATCTTTAAAGTCCCTTCCAACCCAAACCATTGTGTGATTCTATGTACACACCTTGTTCAGCTTGGCAGCCTCCACCAGTGATGAGATGTTCACACAAGCCTTAGTTGTAACTACTCTAAATTCACATTTTCCAAGCCCCACTGCAATCTTCACTCAAAGGATGTCATCCATTTCCATGCTAGAGAAGAGCAAATGAAGGTAGGAAGAGTTGAAGGGACTTGGTCAAGGCCTCCCAGCTGGAGCCAGCTGGAACTAAAAATCTAAACCGAATAAAACCAGAGGTCATATTATGATCCTGGTTACCTCTGCACAGTCCCTGAGCCACTTTGTGGGTGGGCAGCCTTTGCATTTTGTCTGTTCTTTGAATCTGTCTCTAGAAGCAGGACAAGGCCTCCCAACGACGGGGTGGAAAAATGGCAAAGCGCAACCCTGCCATCGAGCTGATTGATGGTCCTTCCACTGAGATCATGACAGCTTCTTCAGAGACTTTTACAGTCTCTGTAGAAGTGCAGGAGGCACTGCCAATATCCGCAGATCATTGGCATGATAGACCGTAACGGCTTCTTCGGAGCCGTTCCGGTCTATCGTGTCAATGCGTACTTAGGGAGTCCTCAATGCATGGATCATTGACACGGCACTACATAACGGCTCCTTAGAAGCCATTACTGGGTATCAAGTCAATGCATACTTAGGGAGCCCTTAATGCACGGACCCACGCAAGTTGACTTGCTCTGAATACTAACAATCCTGGGGAAGAGTAGTTACTGCCTATGCCACGGAGGGGGATTATTAATACCTGCCTGCGACAGCTCGGCTCGTGCTCCGCGCTCCCGACGCCTTCCTGGGAGAGGCGCGGCCGCTCCCGGGCTGGAGCGCTGCACGGGAGAGCCCGGAATCGCTGAACTTTTGCTCCTCCGCTGACATCTTTTTATTTCATGAAATATGCACAAAACAGAAACGCTCTCAATTTGAGATGGGAGAGCCAAGAGGCAGCCCGGGATGGAACATTTAAAGTTAAAGCCTTGAGAATAAGCGGTTGCAGTGGGAGTGCTGGCAGACCCTTACACACGGAGCAGTAGTTCTGTGGGTTTTACTGCTCTCAACTACTTCGCTGTAGTTATCAAATATTCCATAGATTTACGATGACCCTTGCAAGACGCTTAGCATCAAGCTGGCAAAAGTGACCCTCTAGAAGGAGAAATTGTTAAATGCCCCATCATCCAGCGAGCAGTTTGTCTTGGATTTGTTGACCTGGTCCCTGGGGAACATTGTCTGAGACTTTTCAAATCATCACCGTGACTCTGCTTTGACCTGCGAAGGCGCATCCCCTTCCTTTGGCTTCCCCCAGACAAGAGATCTCCGTACCGAGTTAAAAATGCTTCTAGTTTGCTGTTGTTGATATTTTTCTTTTGTGTTCTGCTTGCTGACTGACATCTGCTATCATGCTAAGCAGGTGTTCCTGTGTAAACGAACGTGCCCTGTTTGTGTTTCGCCATCCTCGCTACTGCGCACCCAAATGAGCAGCATGATTAAGAATCCTGTAAATTTTTGAAAGGAAACGGATGGCTGCCCTACTAGAACATAATTACACCGTTCCAACATCCGCAGCTCACTGCTGCAGCCGAGTTGGAGAACAGCAGAAATTAATAATATATAATAGCATCATTCTCGTAATTTATAAATGAAATAAAGTAGAGAGGAGATTCTGCTGATATGCATTTTCTTCTTAATTCTGCAAGACAAAGTATAGATTAGAATTTTACTGGGGTGAAACCTGGCCAGCAATATCACACTAGTTGCAAGTGTAGGGCCTGATTCATGAGAGGGATTTTGCTTAGGGAAAAGAGCTAATATCTTTTATTGGACTAGGGGAAAAAAATGAGTATACAAAGCCCTCTAAAGGCAGGCCCTGATGCAAGGAGGCCAGGAAACCTCCACTGATCCTCTACCCAGTTTTTAGCTTAATTCATTTGTAGGTACTGCAGGAAGAGTTTGCTGCGTGGTGGAATTTTTTTTCCCTGGCTAAAATAATACACTATCATAGGTCACCCCCTCGGAGAGCAGAGAGGATTAATCAGCTAAAGATGTTGTCTAATCTCCTATTTTTGTTGAAAAACAGCGATGTTTTCAAAAACAATATTTTGAGCTCCAGAGATGTGCCAAAAGGAGCTGTACTGCAAATCCCTGCTCAAGCCAAGCCTTGGAGTTGGTGCTCTAATCTCGCCTCTCAACTCCTGCTTAAAAAAAAAGGATACAACTTTCTGAAGACAAAGATGTATTATTTGTAAAGACTAGTCAGTATGACTTTTATTTTTTCCACTGCATGTTTAATGCTTTTTACTTTACTTCTGTAGCTGCCTAGATATACTTGTCTGGGTGACCGCCCAGCTGAGTTCTACTCTTCCTGGGATAAATTCAAATGGGAGAGCTACCAAAACCCCACAACAGTGTTTACTTACAGGTTAATTAGGGACATTTTTATAAATTTTGACACTGGAAAACTCTAAAGAATGATAACTGCTTTGATGGGAAAGGTCAGCATGGATTCCCCAAGTTTAACACAGCAAACACAAATGTACACAGAAATATTTCACTTTTAAACTAAGGGATATGTTGGAGTCTTATTCTTCTAAAGGGCCCCCTTAATAATTTGTTTCTGAGGAAATATGTGCGTATACAGATTTATTTCATTAACAGGTATTTATTTAAGTGGGCTGCACTGTATTTAAATCTCTGAATAGTTTCCATTACTTCCTCAGCTCACTTACTTCAAGTTGACTAATTTTAATAAGGCTAAGGTGCCTAGGGTCTTATTGAGTGTTCAGTTTGATCAATATGGCTAAATTAAAATAGTGCAAAATATAAGCAAATGTACTCTAACAACTCAGTGAAAAATGTGGAGTGCACCAAACATTGATTAGTGTTCCACAGACATTAATTTGTTGTTTTAAGTACACTAATGCTGCTCAGAAGCTGCGTCTACCTCAGGCACACCATCCACCCCTGTGCAGCCCCGTTGGCTTTCGTGGCACTGCTCTCAACCACGGACAGAATTTGGCTCTGTACCCTGCAGAAAGCAGCTCTGCACAGCCTGGGCTCACCAAACCCAGCCCATTCCAGGAGGAATAGCATTCCTGCACCACTCGCAGAGAAAGCTTGGATCACACCTAAGGGAAGCAGGAGGAGGACAGGTCCGATTATTTGCACGAGTGGGGACTGTTTAATAATCATATTCATTATGAGTTTGGGGCCATACATCAATTCTATACGTGCATTTTTAAGACAGGCACAGACTCCTAGGGAAGTGGTTCTATGTGCAAGAAGGTATTCGTTTTTGCCCTCCTGTAACACCACAATATTATTGTCATGAAAGATTAATGTCAACCCCCACCTGGTATTAAATTGCTTTTGGTAGCCCTTGCATTCATGTCTTTCTGCACAAGACAAAACCACTTTTAAAGTAACTACGTGCATCCTCAAGTCGAGTTGGTGCTATTACTGGGTTACATTTTATTTTTCATATGCTTTAGTTGTTGTGGTAGGTGTTTTTTCCCATGGATATGATGTTCAGAGCAAGGATATGGGATCAGGAACTTAATTTTAGGGCAGAAAAAAAGGCATACTTTAGAAAATAGGGTCTTGTCATAGTCTTGTTGATAGATGTTGTGCATGTTAATTACATGATCTTTTTTTCATACTCCAAAAAAAAAGCTGAGTTTTCCACATACTAAAAATAATTTGGTTTTCCTTCTCATTCCCCTCCTTTTTCTTGGTTAACAAAAGCCTGAGATTGCCATACTTTGACATCCAATGTTTGCACAGAGTGTTTTTAATGCTTTCTAAAAATACAACAACAACAACTCTTAAACAATTATACTTTCATATAATTTTAAACAGTTTCTGAGATCTTTCTTGGTTTTTCAGTAGTTTTTCCCTCTACCTGTAGTGTGATCTTTCTGCTTATCTTTAATCTCCTTGGTAAGTGATATTTGCTCTAACAGTTCTTCCTTTCCTTGATACCATCTTGTCCTACGTGGCCAAAAATAATTTCACATGAGCAGAAGCTCATTTCATGGAAGGTAAATCAGCAAAGAAAGAAAGAAAGATAAAAAGAAATAAACAGGAGAGAGTTCATGAGTTTTGAAAAACAGAAAAACAAAAACTTGAAAGCAAATGCAGTCACATTTAGGAGAAGTAAATTCTGTGAAGATGGAGTCAAATATGAAAAGCATTTCTCTAGTTTAAACTGCCCAAATAGAGTTATAAACAGCAGAAACATTTGAAAGTTTGAAAGTTTCCTCCCCCACCTTTTTTTTTTTTTTAAATAAAGCTGGGTCTTTAGCTTCTTAACCTTCCACACGACAAATAGAGCACACTGTGCAAAAACAATTTGTGAGTCTCTTAACAAACATCTCAAGTGAGGAGAACAGCCCAAGTGCAAAAGAATTGACTTTTCATTTTTAACTATGCCAAAAAGTTAAAAATGGCATTAGGGTTTGTTATTGTTGTTGCTTAGGGTTTGTTATTGTTGTTGTTGATGTTTAGCTTTGGTGTGTGACAATCTTGATTTTTTCCACCATTTTACATATTTGGAGTTTTTAATATCAAAGGTATTGCTCTCTGTAAACAAGTGTAAGTTTACCAAGGCAGCTTCACTTACACTCTTCCCTTGTAATCAGATGTGAAAATTACACCCTCCCTTTTGGCTACATGATAATTACACATTTCAACATACAAAGGATTGTCTCTGTTTCAGTTGCTGGGATGAAACAGTGAAGGCACTTGGGAAAATATATTATTATTTTAAAGCACAGTGCCGTAGCTGTTTTTAGTAAATGTGAAGTTTGTAATCACAACTATGATCAAGATACTTTGATATTTACATATACAAACATATATATGAGAGAGAGAGAGAGTAAGAGAGAGAGAGCAGTTAAAAATAAAATTGAATGAAGTTACACAAGCACAGGTGAAACTTAGCCCATGTGCCCAGCAAACCACCTTCTCCCTGCTTAAATCTCACCAAAGCTTTATCTTGATGGTGAATTTTACCTCAAAAATGTAATTTATTTGGGAAGTTCAACAAAGTTTCTCCAGCTTTGTCTTGCATTTTTCCTCCTCCTTTCTCCTGGCTGTTCTATTTCACTCACTTAGAAACTTAGCCCGAATTTCTTGTGCATCTATCAATTTCCTTGCAAATGCTGGGTGCAGAAAGAATTCAGAATTAAGCATTGCTCGGAAAGAGCTGTGGGAAAAAAATTACATATGCAGCAAAACATGTTAGAGTTGTGTTTTGACAGTTTCATGACCAAGCCAAAAAATATACATTTTTTTTTTGTACCTGGCGCAGTTTCACAAAAATGTCCCCTCAGGGAATAGTCATTTTTTGTCAGAATCAACTGTTTATTTACTTAAAAATCTAAAAGTTTTGCCTTGCATTAGAATCAGAGTTGCTGAAGGTTAAAGTGCAAAATCAGCTCGCTGTGTTGCCTTCGGTGTAAAAGCATGGTTTGTGTCACAAGAGAGGGATAAAAGCATTAGCAGGGACACAGGATGGAATGGAAATGGGACACACATTAAAAATGGGGAAGGTGAGGTTTCTGAGGTCTCTTGTTGTGCATCCACAGCCAAGCCCTGGCCCGGTGGCAAGTGGTGGGTGACCACCTGGTCCTGCCACCGCTGTGACTGAGCGTGGTAGCAGCGGTTCAGGCTGGGCACAGTGGGTTTGTCCAACTCAGCCAAAGCCTGGCAGGGTTTATGTGGTGACAACGGTGTTGGGAGCTTTGCAGTTGTCCATGGAGATGTTCATGGCAGGCAGGACTTTGGGTGTCCTTCCTCATGTGCGCCTTGCTGGGCGGGAGGGATCAGGAGGGACACGGGGCTTCCCACCAGGATGGTGCACACCATGGGAGGAAGTAACCCAGGGCTGACCTTGTGTCCTGCTCCAGGAGTGCTGCCTGTCCTGTTTCTGTGTCCAAATGCAACCCAAATGTCCTGCAAATGTACAAATGTGAGGCTGGGGGAGCCCAGGGTGGGACTGTGGCTGCCCTGCCTGCCCTGCCTTCAGTGTGGGGGTATCCCCCACCTCCCTCACATTAATTCAGGCCATAAAGTTGTGCTTGGGACAGAACCCCAGATCATAAACAACTCCTGAGATCACAGGAATATCAGAAGATTTAATGACTTTTAAACCAATGTAATTATACCAGTAAAGAAGTAAAGAAGAATTAGGTCTCCCACCCTGAAGTTTTTTTTCCCAGGGTAAAACTTGGTGTTCACAGCTGAGAGATGATTTTTCATTCATTCTTACTTTTATCTCTGTATGCACATAAACAATTAATACTTTTTGCCTGTACCAGTTGATAAGAGTGCAGATTAACAGGAATGCACTCTGTCAGATGCACTTTTGCCTATATAGTTACCTCGACTGCAGCTGCAAACTGTTGGGGCTGGCAGCCTGACCTCTCACACTGGCTGCCAGCCATGGCCAGTGAAGGATTTTGAAACAGTTTTTTTACTAGGATTTTTAACATAACTATTTATTTGGGGAAGCAATTTGCATCAGGGGAAAAAAACCCCCGACCCAAATGTAAATACATATTTCCCCAGGAGATTAAAAGTAGTCCAAAACTAATAGCCTAATCTAATTCACATAATGATCATCACGAAATATATCCAAGGGGTCTAATCCTGCCCTCGTGGTCTCTCTCTGAAGTCAGGGACTCAATATACCTGTCTGGATTTGAGTTTACCCTTCATATCCCAGTTACAGCAGGGGAGCAGCTTTTGTCTCTATGGTGAATAATATTTTGCAAATTAGACTTCACTTAAAAAAAAAAAAAAGTAATATATAAGGTGGGGAGGGAATCTCTCCTGACTCACACTCATGGGGTGGAGGTCACAGCCGGAGCTACTCTGGTAGGAAAGAATCGAGCATCATACCAAAAAATAACATGAAAACTGTGAGTCAAACTGAGGAAAAGGGAGTTATTCACAGATAAGGACAGTTCTTCATCCTGACCAAGCGTTATCATTAGTGTGGCAGTTAAAGGTGTTCCTCCAGCCTCCTTAACTTTGCATTTTCCCCCTGGATTTATTACTTGTTCCTTTTTCCTGCCCATCTCAGAGGCTGTGTGTTTCCCCTGCCTGACAAGTCAATACCCGATCCACAGGGTTATCACTGCTCCAAAACAGGCAGGACTGAGCCCAAAGCAGTGCTGTGGTGGGATGAGGGACTGTCAGCCGTGGAGAAGTGGGGTGAGGTCTCCCTGCACCCCCAGCTCCTCCCTGGGCCCTTTGGGAAAAGTTCTGTCCCAACTTCCCAAAAGTCAGATTGCCTTTTGCATCTGTATTTACCTTGAGTGGGGAGTCTAAGAGCCCAGCTAATGTGCATATGGCTGTACCATGTGTCTTCTGAGGTGATGAAGGAGCATATTGCTTATTTCCACAACAACGAGCTAGGAAATATTTGCAGTGACCCTGCTATGCTACCTGGGGAATTTCTCCCCAGGTGACAGGACGAAGAAACATCTGATTATTTTTTTACCCCAAATCAAGTTAAAATAACCCCCAAAAAACTCCCCAGCAAACCAAAGCTGTTAGTCAGGGCAGAGACACCTCTTCCACCAGCACACAGATATGATATAGCTTTAATTTGTATTCATCTTGTCCACTGGGGCTAGAAGATGGAGGAGCTATTATGAAACCTTTTTTTTTTTTTTTGAATTTGCTTTATTCACTGTTTACTATGCCGGGCTGACATGATATGATTTGTGCATTGCAGGGTCACAACAAGCTACTTGCAGGACAATTTGCTGAATCAAGAGGGTGATTGTGTCTGGTGCCAGTCAGTCGCAATTAGGGCCAGGATCAGGGAGGCCCAGAGCTTGTGTATCGTCTTGGGCAAACCTCATAGAAATCAGCTCACCTGAAACTAATTGTCACAACAGAGACCTTATGCAAATGAGCCCTAGGGTTAGCGTGGGAAAAGAAAAACTGTCGCAAAGATAGGTGACCTGCTGAGCAGGGGGTCTGTTGCTGGGGAAATCTTTGTTCAATGAGTTAAAAAAATGTTCGCATTGTTCCAAATCCAAGAAAAACGTAGCAGATCCTCTCCCTAAGAAAGCGTGGCGAGCACACTCATCTGAAAGTCCAATAAAGTGGCAGCCAGCTTTCGAGCCGGTAATAAATTGGAAGTCTTTATTCTTTATAAGGGCTGCAGAAGGAAAATGATTTTCCTTTGCAAAGGGGCCTTTAAAGTTTAGCTGCTCACAGTGAGCCGGCGCTTAAAACTTCGCTGCCTGCCTAACCTGTTGGATCCCAGCGGATTTCCCAACCTGAGGTTTTAGCAGCTGGAAAAAAACATCCCTCTGGCTCCTGGGGCTGCTTTTGGGAAGGTCTGGCTCTCGTACCGCAGCGAGACGTTGGGTGTGGAGGGCAGGAACAAACCGGGGAGCAGATCCATGCAGATTCTCCTTGCAGAAATCTCCGGGGATCTGAGAACTCTCCAACTTTGAATGTCTCTTCTCTCGGTGCCTTCCCGCCAGCGAGACGGGCAGGTTCGAGCGTTGGAAACATAATCGTGAATTAAGCACATTTAACGGCAGGATCACTGACGTCTGCACGCGAAAACGGCTGTTTCTGACATGCTTCCCCTCTCCCTTTTTCTCCTCTGCCTCCAGCCCAGGCAGAGAAAAGCATAATTTTCAGCGAGCGCATTACACAACATTTGTCTTGTTCACTCCTTCCTCTTTAACAATTTTTATGGGGGTTGCTCAACACGTTCTAAAATAGGACTGGAGACGATATAATAAAGTGCTGAACCGATGATATACGCGGCAGTTTATGCTGTCAATGGCAAATTCAAAAGAAAGGGATGCAACACACTCCAAGTGAAGAAATGCAAGCCCGTGCCCTATAAGCACAGAGTGAGAGGCAGCCAGGGTATTTTTGCACGTAAGGCTTTTCCAAAGAGGTTGACGGGGACAGAGGCGAGATTAATTGCACTAAGAGGTACTGGACAAATTTCAGAGCCACGAGCGGCTTCGTGCTATCATCGAAGGCAAAAGAATAGTTATTTTGTTTGGTTAATAATTAGAGCTGTGCTTTCGATGGGGCTGCTTTAAAGGGGTGAAATGTAGATGGTATCAGGCCAGCAAGTTCGGAAATTAACTTCCTACTCACCAAACATCATGAAATAAGGATGGCTTAAAAGAAATGCAGATTAATCACCAACTTTTTTTTTTTTTTTTTGATCTCTTTTGTCCCTTTACCACTGTCTGAAATAATTTCCACAAATAGGAGACGTTTCACAGTGGGTATGAAGTGCTCAGCTTTCACTCATCAAACTTTAATCGGAACTGCATTTTAGTTTTTGAATAAAGAACACTTAAAAAATTTAGATGCAAATTATTTTGCATTATTCATGCTCTAAGTGTCCTTGTAGATTTAAACACTTCTGAGGCCACCTTGATTCAAGTAATTACCTAGGCCCTCACTGCTCCATCATGAATAAGGTATTTTGTACAAGTAAAGTATGCACCCGATGAGCTTTTAAAGTGGCTTTACACTGAACTTGTGTATTGCTTCTCCTGCATGAGTGATTCGAACATGCGTCGCAATCTGTCTCAGGTGGGAAATCCTGGCAGAGCATCCATGAGTGACGGAAGGAAGCCTACCAGCCTCAGCGCACACTATTTCTTTGTCTTCGCAGAAGAATCTCAAAGTGATTCTCTCGCTCGAGTCTTGTGGCTCCTCTTGAAAGTCTGAGGGAGCAATAGCTGCTAGGAGGGAGAGAAATGACAGTCATTTTTTGGTTAACTCTTCACTCCCCGCCCCGGCACCCCTCCGCCTGCTGCCTGCGCTCAGTCACTTAAGGCATTCGCAGAAGATAATATAAGTCTTTCTACTTTTATGTAGCATTGTACATCTGCCTCCCCATCTGTCCGCTCAGCCTCCCTCCCCTACCAGCTCTAGGTACCACCTGAGCGGGATTTTTCACACAATAGAGCCAGCCCAGCCCCGAGCAGCCTGGCTGGGAGCTGATCCCAACAAAATTGGCTGTGGGAGGGCAGGCTGAACCTACGTCTGCAATATATTGCCAGCGAAATGAGCTCGCAAGAGTTAAATTTAATTGGCTGAATCTCATAGTTGGCGTTTGTTGCAAAGTGCCCATAGTTGTTTTTTTTCTTTTCCAGCTACATTGCTTTGAAGAATTATAGGAATTTTATGATGTGCTATTGGAGTTCCACTGGCAGAGATTACAGTAAAGGGGTTAAAGTTGGTTTACGTTAAAAAAAATTATGCAGAAACCAATAAAAATAAACACACTCCAGTAGACTAAACTTGCTGGGCTTTTAGTTTTAGCTTAACAATAGAAGTTTAGACGACATCCAACATTGCAGCTTTTAGAAAATTAGTTGACACTCACAGTTGATCATCTTTACTACACAGCGGTATAATTAATATTTAAACATTCTAATAATGCAGCTTGCTTTGCATGCACTTTTCAGCCCCACCACAATATATTTTATCAGGAATACTGCTAGCTTTTTCTTAGGTAATGTCATTTTTAAAAGTTATATTTAAAATAGGTTATTGGCTTCTTGCTCAGTGCAAAAGAAATATCAATAGGCCAATAGGCAGGTTTCATATGTCAGTTTGTGATTAAAGTGTGTCTTTACTGAAGACAATAGAAAATATATAAGGGGCTACTTCACTGCCATCATCATAAAATAAATATACCCAGAGACTATCGGTTTAGTTGGAGTTGGTCATCTTTCTTTATGCTTTCTATAATAAGAGGAACTTTCAATATCTCGATGCAGAGCAAAATGAGGCAGTGCCCCACAGATCTGTGAAATACTGCACCTCTGACACCCACTCACAGCCAGAAAGCCTTTAATAAAGAAGCCAGGCAAGTAAAAAAAAGACCCAACCCTGGAGTTTTCACTTGAGTGTTGTCAGGGTTAAGGCTTCTGTCTGCCTGGCAGTTGAGTAAAATGGAGAGAAATGGTCAAAATGAGAAAGGACTGTGCTGGTTTATTTACTTAGGAGAGCTCTTTCCTCTTCAGGCGAGGTGGGGAGGAAAAGTTGTTTCAGGTGCTTTGCTCATCGGCTTGATCTGCCTGATTAGTGCAAGGTGCCCTTTATTCCTCAAGTTATAGCTTCTAACAAGGCAGGCTGCTCTCCTCTGAACTTATCTGGACTCTTCCAGAGTTTTCTTCTGGAGTATTTCACACCCATGGGTCCTGCTGATGCCAGCCAGAAGGTTGGTGCTGCCTGGTTATTATTAACTACTCTAGACAAGTGGGCACCACTGGCAAAAGCCATTCCCATGGCTCCTTTGGGCTGACCCAAGGAAAAAAAATACAAAACCATATAGGCAGGTCATACATACCTATTCTCTCTGCTGTGCGATGCAAGGAGGATCTCCTGAATTTCCCAGCTGGAAAAGCATCCTGCAAAATGAGCTCCTGGTATTGCTCCTGGCCTTGCAGGTATTTAGTGGGATGCTCAGAGAGGTGGTGTTTTTTCACAGGAGATGGGTTTTGTTAGGTAGGCCTGCACTGGGTTGCAAAGGTGCCTGAAGCTCAGCTGAGAACCCAGCCCTGGGTTTTGTCACGTTTCATTGCAAGTTTGAAAGCAGGCCTATTTCTATTAATGCTGTTAATAAGAGACATATGTTTTGTCAAGCAAAACCACTCTTTCATTAAAACGGGGCATAATTTCATGCTTTTTTTTTTTTTTTTACATTCATGCAAAAATAGCCATTTCCCCAACATGTCCCAAAAAGCCAAGCTGGAGAGCGCGTGTGCAAAATTTTACCAAGCCACAAATATTCCCAGGCCAAATACCACTAAACGCAAACTCTCAGCGCCTCACTGCTTTAAGCCAGTCCTAGGGCCTCAGCCTAATTGCCTGGGAGGCAATGGGAGTTTTTAATTTACTTAAAAAGTAGCAGAAATGGGCTTTAAATATTTTGCGTGTGCAGTGACCGTATGACTGACGCCATGAGATCCATAGCATGTGTGAAAATGGATTGCATATTGCTGAGAGCTGTCCCTGGGCTCTGCCACGGATCGCCTCGTGTCACGTGCGCCTGCGAAGAATTTGGGGATAGGGTTTGGCTGGGAGGTGTCTCTGGGCGTAAAACAAAGTCGCCTTGTCTTGGAAAAGGGCGCGTGGGAGCCGCGGTGCCGCGTGCGCTCCGTCCGTAGGGCAGGGGTGGAGGTGGGAGTTTTAAGGAAACAGATAAACAGCACATAGAAAGTGCTTAAAAATAGGGCCACAACTTCCAGCCTTGCCACGTTGTGACCCGAGTTATGGGTGAGAACTGCCCTGACTCGTACTTGTCAAATGAAACTAGAGCTGCGAGATGCTGCGATAGGGACTTTTGGGGTTGAGCTGGGACCGAACCGCCTCCCATGGTCTGGCTTGCTCCTCCTTTATCAGGCTTTGCTCAGGAAGGGAGTTGCACACACCTTGCCTGCAAATAACTAGAAGAGCGTGATCTATTTTAAACCTGCTGCTGAGGTGGTAAAGAAGAGATAAGTCGAAACCTAACTGCTATCTCGCTTGTGTGTGTGACAGATATGGCCAGAAATGGATAAAATTAAAAGCATTTTTCATATGCTAATAGCAACCTGGATGAGGGGAAAACACAGGGAAGGGAGCAGCAAAGTCAAGAGGTTTCTATCTCGAGTATGTTTCCCCCATTACCTAAATTATGAGACTCCTTTCCCCAAACTGATATACATATTTTTGCTGTGTCTAAAAGCAAATTCTATAGTAGAGTTTGATTTCAGCATCAACCTTATGGCGGCCATGTGGGAGTGAGATTATGGGACATGTGGAACAAAAGTCTTCCAGCCAGAGGAGGCCTTCTGAGCATAATGATTCTTATTTAAATCAGTCTATGTTTTATTACTCAGCTGGGGAGGGGAGAAGGAAACCAAGGAAAAGAATATTTCTTTAAAACCACCGTCACCTGAATTGCAGATGAAGAGAAATTAAGTAGTTTTCAGCCTGCAGAATGGACAAACATTTTCATATCATAATAATAATTTCAAGAAATCCTCAATTTTATTTTTTGAGGGTTTTTTTTTAATTTTACATTTAAACTTGTTTTTCCTGTTGGCGTGCCTGCCGATTCATTTGTAAATGTGCTTTAAATTCCTTTGTATATTACAATGAATGCCACCTCTTTAAACGCTCTTAGTAATTTAGCGAACTTCTTTGCCAGTGGGTGAAAGTACAGTATTGTACATGCATAAGAAAAGGTACATTCATTATGCTTCACGTATGAAAAGGTATATTAGGAACGGTTTTGCTTAAAGTGGAGGGGTGAATGGAGGAGCCCCTGATCCATCATAGGGCTTTTGCATGTGTGAGAATGTGTCTCTGTGAGCCCGACGTCCCGAAACGCGGGTTGGGAACCTACCGGCAAATGTGTGCCTGTGAAACCTGAGAAGATTTATAACAAGTAGGTAATCGGTTCAGGCCCCTGCGAGGGGAGCGGGAGCGAAAAGCTCACGCTGGGGCTGAACAGGAGTTTTAGGGAGAGAGACAGAAAACCTGAGGGTCTGGTTTCTCCCATCTCCCTCCATGGCTGTCACGAGGCTCCACGCTGTGCCATGGGAAAAGGGTCGTGCCAGGCAGAGGCTTGGGATCCTCCTGTGATTTTAAACGTGTCTTGGTGTCGGGGCTGACGCCTGGAGCTTGCAACGCAACCCCTTTGTGGTGTGCCATAGGTGGAGGGACAGAAGTGAGGTGGCCCTGGGAGCCTGGTCTTGCACTGCTTCCAGCCTCCTTCCCACAGCTCCTGGCTCTCTCCATGTGAACGGGAGGGTTTAGTAATGGCATTTTTCTTAGGGTGAGAAATACATCCGGTGCTGTGATGAAAGGTAAAGGGTGGCTATGGCCAGGCAGGGACGGCATCTCTGAGGAGTGCACGGACACACTGGAACAAATCCTGCTCGTTGCCTTCCCCTTTTTCTTGAGACCCCTCACTTCAGTAAGGTGAGTGGGATTCAGGCCCTTGGTTTGGCATTTCTGTGAAGAGCAACCACAGCCTCGCGGAGAGGGGTGGTCAGTTTATGGCCAATAAACATAAAAGCTGAGAGGGTTTCAATGAAACATTCTTCTCCAAACCAGAGGTCATTCATTTTGCACTTACTCCTTTATGTGGTTTCTGAAAGTTTAATTTTAAGGAGAGGATGTGGGTACGCTCTGTTTGTTTTCTTTCTCTTTCCTTCTCTTTCTTTCTTTCTTTCTGAGCTCCTTACTTCGAATTAATTTCAGGGAAACGCGTGCAAATGCTTTCCAGTGGCATGCCAGCTGTCATTTTTCGATCAGGGTGGGAGGGGAGGAACCCAGGGTTTATTTACAAGACACAATTTTAAGCTTGATTCATTGTAATAAGTGTCACCGTAAGGCAGGCAAAGCAGAGTTAGCTTTCATTAACATTCTTCAATTCTGGAGCCCATCAGGAGGTAGATAAGGTACCACCAGGTCCATCCACCTCCCAGACCACAGGAGGACAATGCCAGGAATGTTTGCAATGTGTTTCTATTTTTGTCACACCTATGTGTGGCCATCCATCTGGTCTTAATCAATCAGTCTCATCCCGGAGCTTTGCTGTTCTCCCAGCTGAAATAATACACTTCTTCAGCGAGAGCTGTGCCTCAAGGAGGGTCACTACTCACCATTCCCCAGACAAGGCATATTAACAAGGCTTACATATTTGTAAACATAGGTAAACCCAGGAGGGGTGGTTGGGAAGGAACATTTTGAAATATGAATATTTTATGAATAAACCACTGTGTTGTTTACTTAGCGATATTACACAGGAAAACTTGATGAAGTACTAGAGGTAAATTTGTTTTAGCAAAAAAACAACAACCTCAACCCCTCAGAAGCACTGAGACAAAGATAAATGATGAAAGAGAGAATGATCCACCATCCTATTCAAGCAGAGGTAGCATATATAAAGTATGTTTTTGAAAGAGCAGAGAAGTGGGTGGTGAACACTGTAAAGTGTGCCATTTATTTATTTAGATTGCACATCAGGAGATAAAACAAATGAAAACTCTGAGTTGTTAATAATTTACATTTAAGTGGAAAATTCTTACATGCTGTTAAGATACCTCCAAGACCTGACACTGCAAACGCAAATAATTTACATTCTTTGTGTGCACACAACTTCGCTTGTCTGGAAGAAGAAAAAAAAAATTCAAATATGTGTTCAGGGGGCGATGAAAACCAGGAGACATTATAATTATGTTTATTAATTTTGGATGCCTCTTTTGAAGCATTCATGGAGCTGACCTTCCCCATTCATCAGGTGTTCCTGGCTGAGAATCTGCTGGGCCGTACCTCCCAACCTAGGAGGTAGGAGATGCAAAGAGGGGGGATTTCTTTTCAATAAGCAGCACTATTACTTCTCCCCCGAACAGCTTATGCAAAAAGTTTTGTGGGGGAGAAAAAAAGCCCCAGAAAAAAAAAAAAAGAGGAGGGTGCATAACAATAACTACCTCTGTCCCTTCTGTTTTTGTTCTTTTCATGTCAGGGAACTTTTTAGCCGTGCTGCCCGGGTAACTGCTCTGGAAGGTTGGAATATCTCTTGTTGAAGGAGGTTTGTGATTGAGGGCCCTCTGACACAACCTTTTGTTGCTCTGAGGTGTTTGATCCTCTTTCCCTTTCTTCTAAAACCAATCCCATCCCTTTAAAAAATGGATAACCAGCACTTCTTTTACTTATTGTCAGCTTTTGGAAAGTTACTGTGGGGGGTTGTAGAAGTTTAACTAGTTAACCCCTTGCATCCTGATAGCGGGGCGCTGTTAGTCCTTCTCTCTCGCCCCTTCCCGGACGGGGAATATTTCCATAGCTGTGTCAGGTATGCAAATCCTCTTTATAGGGAGCCATGTGACGGGTTGGCTTGCGGACAGTTTGCTCGCTGATCTTTCTTTCCCCTGGAGCTTGCTAAGGAAAACCAGGTCCAGCCGGGAGCTCTGAGCATGAGCAGGGGCTGAGCAGTCGGTCCCCAAATCAGGACGGTCGCTTCTCAATCGCGCTGAAATTTCAAAATGAGTCAGAATTTGTAGCTGCTGATTTTCTTCTCTTTCCTTGAACTGAAACTTGTGAGAGTCACCACAGGCGTAGGCTGATCTGATACACTTTTTTTCCCCCTCTCTCTCTCTCTCTCTCTCTTTGAGAGCAGTTCTGAATAACAAGAATTCACAGAGAGTCGCTCTTCAAAAGTGTGTGGCCAAATCTGAAAGTAACAAAGGAAGAACACCTTAAAATGAGATGTGTAATAAGGACGCTTGCTCAGAGCCTTGAGATTAAAAATGAGACTGTTTTTTGGTTTGTTTTTTTCAAAGGGAAGGGACACAACCCAAGCTATAGGAAAGAAAAGCAGCTTAAATGGATTATTTAACAAAAAGCAACTTCTAGCTCCTAGATAGTGACCTACATTCTGCACACAATGATAATGTTTTACGGTGGTGATAGGGTTAATAACCTAACATCATTCATGTAGTGTTTTTTGAAAATTGAATTTTACTGCTACAAAGTAAATGTAACAGCCCTCTGGAGACAATATTACAGGCACTTTATTGTTTGCTAAGCTGATGTCATCTTTCTACGGACTGACTTTAAAACAAAGGCAGAACATTTATTACAAATATCACTGTGTGAAAGGAAATCTACTGAAATATTGTTCAGAAGGTGGACTGATAAAAATGTATTAATACTTGGCTTTGATTATCTGCAAAGTTATGCCTGTGGAATGCTTTCTCGCGTGATCTCTGTTCATGAGAAATGTTCATCTTGGATATTGCACCTACTTTTATTTTAATGTTATCCATCTCTGAGCATGTGTTACTTTTAAAATGTGTTTTATAATATACTCTACAGCTCATTTATAACTCTTTGCAGTTTCTTTGTAAGAATGTAAATGAGGTTTTGATCAAAACCTAAAATATTTCCCTTCAAAGCATTTTCATGTAAACAGGGCCATGTCCTCCTTGCTGAAATCACTGTAATTCTCACGTGAATAAAACCAGCGAGACTTGGCCCTCTCTTACAGTCACGCTTTGGCTCTGATCTGCCTTCTGCTGTGACCTTTTGCAGTGTCTGCAGTCCCTGCAGGCTATGGACCCATTAAAATCACTGTTTTCCAACCTGGAACCCCAGTCAGGTGCCTACAGAACCATCTCCCAGCATGGCAAATATGCTGGAGACTGAAGATTCAGCGCCTACAAGTGAAGTTATACTCCTTGGAGAACCACATCATATGTTTCTATACACAGTATTAATGAAATCACCAGGTCTGAAAATTTTAATCTGGCTGTAGATGACCCTGAGCTTTGAGTTTTATCACTCCCATGCAGCTTCTCTAAGTAGGTTTCAAGCTAACAAAATACATTTGTCCCTTTTTAGAAGAGCAAACGATTCATTTGCAAATAATTTAATATCCATTAAAGTTTAAATTTCCTTTGTTTACTCACTTGCAGAGTGAATCAATGACCATTGCAAAGTAATAAGTACAATGAGGGAAAATACATTTTCCTGTATCACAGTACCACTGTTGTGGCTTTTGCAGGTGAAGCATAAAAAGATGCTAACAGCTTTATGAGGATGGGTGTCTAAGCAACTGATTAGCTCATCTCTGTTGAAGGAAGACTTCAAGAGAAGTGTAGGAAAGAGGGACAGATTTAGAAAGTGAGTAGTGGAGTTAGCAGTAAAACTAGTAACTTAGTAGGAGTCTGTGATATTAGTATCACTTCTGCAGTCTGTGAACGTGTAATGCCCTTTGCAAAGGTGGACATCTACCTACGCTCCCCAGCAGGAATTTATATTCATAACCCCCTTGTTATATATTTAATGCTGACAGGTTGTGGCAGCTTCTATCAGTGGGATTAAAACTGGCAATCAGATGATAACAGTTTACTTTTAATATCCTCAGAGCAAAGTTTTCAGATTGCCAACAATTATCAAAGGGTGTCTTGCCTGGTTCATTAATGCTAATATTCTTAGATGTTTGAATGTGATTTTGCATGTCAAGCCAATCTCCCTGGCATACCTCTGGACATCCTTTGACTGGGGCTGTGTGGCATTTTTTGTTTGATCTTTGGGGTTGCTCAGATAAATTTAATCCTAACTTAAGCAATACTCATTCTGACATCAGTAGGATCTGCTCATAGGTAGAGCAGGGACAGCTGGCTCTGTCAGAATGTTGGAAAGAAGTTCTACTATTTAAAAATATAATTAAGAGCAGACTATTAACCTTTGGCTTAACCCAGAATTGGAGGTTTGTCTTAATATGACTGAACACAAATGTCCCTGTGTTTTTATATCAAATACCTTCCAGAGGCTTCATTCAGAAACACTGGATGGGTCTGATCCAGGTTCTGCAGAAGTCACCTCAGAGGTTGGGTGTCCCAAGATACCTCTTCAGTCAATATGAGAGCCAAGGCTCGAGCTGAGCCTAAAGCTCTGAGGCCTTAGTAGAGGAGAAGGTCTCTGTGTGGAGGCTGAGACCACAGCTTTATCCAACAGTTTCCATTTCTGTAAGAGTCAGAGGGAAAGGATGGAGGGCTCCTGGGTCATATCATTCGGTGCTTCCCGATGAAAATCAGTTGACTTGTGGCTGTTGATCCCAGCTCTGAGTTTGACTCATACTGGCCACTATTCCCAAGGTCTACAAGAGAGCTATATATAACTACAATGTATAATGGTTGCTGTTAAACGCCTCAGCTTTGCAAATAGATGCACCAGACATCTCCTTTCTGTCTCATGTACTACAATTGTTTCAATTGTTTGAAGTCGAGTGCTTGACGCCGCTGAGAAAGAAGCCTCTGTAACGTCTCCCACAGTAGATAAGGCCAGTTGTAATGAAAATAAAGGTGATTCTTTATTGAACCCTGGACACAGACAGGACTCTGTAGTTCTCTGGCTGCCTGACTGGAATAGTGCAGTCCTAATGCCACTGTGGAGGGCTCTGAGCACTGACCTGGAGCTTGTAGTCTTGAAAAAGAGCCCCAAAACACAGAGTGAATGCATGCAGAAAGGGAAAATAAGTACTTTCTTGCAGGGAAAATGTTGAAACAGCACGCCAGGTTATACAATCAGCATTTCTTCATTATTTTAGTTGTACTCTAGAATTCAGAAAAGGTTTGGGTTTAAAAAAACCCATCCCAGCAGCAACAATGGCTATAATCACACATTTGAACGTAAGAATTAGTTTTACGTGGCGCGCTAGAAAAAAGCCCCCAAAATCTTGAGAACTCTTTCAAAATAACCAGAGAAAAATAAACCATTCCTTATGTCAGTCTTGTTAGAGAGGGATTAAGAAACTGGCAATTATTTTGGCGACCTTAATTGTTGCTCTGCAGGAAAATATGTAATTAGAGCACGTTCACAGGCCTGCACACCTGCAGCACATCCTACAGTATAATGTCAGCTTTCAGTGCTTGCTGGTGCCAGGTTCTATCACAACCAGGCACAGTGATGCTCTGAGAACATTTCGGACTCGTGTAATGTAGCTTCTGTGTATGAAAGAAGCAGGCATTTACACTGCCATACAATGGAGTGCATTACTGCAACACTGGTTTCATTCTTTCCCGACGCCTACCTTCAGCGCTGCTCTGGTTTACTCAGTTTGAGGTTTTATTGTTACGGTATAATAGTCCTGTACATTTCTGAAATTCCCTTATTATTCAGCTTATTAATACAGTACTGGCTTGATTATCAGGCTGCAGTTGTGAAGGGGAAGATTCAGCGTGCTAGCAAAGTCAGAAGCTGGGTAAATTCCTGGGATAATGAGAACAATTGTTTGACGTGTTTGAGCCCGGCTCTGTGTGTGCACACAGCCGCCAATGCCAACGTACATGTGTGCGTGCATGGGGTGCCCCTGCCTAAAAACAGAGTGAGAAACGCTGGAAGTCAGCTTTAATTTCTTGACAGGATAGGGGGGAAATAATCCCTCCTTGTGCTGCTCCTCGCCTTTGCCTCTTCCCCGTGTTGCTCCTCTGGAAAACTGGAAAGCGAGTTAAAATAAAGGCGCAGTGGAGGGAATAGCTGTCTTCCAGCTAAATTCAGTAATCTGGCACGCTGATAGTTAACAGACTTCTCCCCCTAAGGGAGATACACTGTATTTTGCTATCTGACATGTTGTCATATATAAAGAAATCAATTGGTAATTAAATGATGCACCTTGTGAAGATGACAAAAGGCATTTGGTTGCGAAAAGAGAACTGGGTTGTGAGGGGTTTGTAATGAAGGCCTAATGACTATTCATAAGAGATTTTCAGTCCGTTGATCCACTTGACTGGAAAGTTCTGCCCTGGAGAGTTAGTGCTGTCAGATTCTCTCACCTCAGAAAGCCGCCGCGATCGACGGTGTGGAGTATGAGCGAGAAATTATCTAGTTGTTGCTTCAGGCCTGTCTTAGGTCACATGCAGAAGGCACACATCTGGCTTCCTGTAGGTGCAACCTCGGGACATAAACTTTGACTAATTTTTAAACTATAAATATGTAAGGCTGACACTGAATAAGTTACCTTTTATTCATGTTTTCATAAATTTTCTAGTGCATTAAAGGCTTTAGCGGAGCTCCCATTTTGGACTTCGCAGCTTCTGTTGTTCTTGCAACAATTTTGTTTTCCTCTCCCCCAACAAATGACATTTTAAGAGATTTCTGTGGCGCAGACACTGCCCACGTTACCTCCCGTCTCCTCGCCCACGACCGACGGGCCAGCCAGGATTGTGATGTTGGGGTCACCTACGGAGAGGACCTGGTACAGATGTCAGGAGGCATTACAGGGTCGCAACACAGATTTTGCCCCCAGTGGAGCTTTTTCTTGGTATGCATTTCTCTGGTCACTAGCACTCAGGATAATCATACCAGACCAACGAGAGCCTCCTCCTCCAAGACATTTCCTGATCTTTTCCATTTGCAGGATGTCCCTTGGATGGGATTGCTAGGAGGTGACACACCAGGAGGTAGATACCCACAGTGTCCTAGTTAAACTGAAAGTTGCACCCTAATTGCTGAGACTACAGAGATGAGCACCTTTTGCACATCCATCTCCAACGTTGCACCCTCTTGAGTGAATAAATCTCTCTCTAGCGAGTGGTATTTTATAATTAAAACTGAAAAGGAACAAATTGATTTCAGGAAGCTATTCCAGAGCGTGTAGACGTTTCCTTATGCTGATCAAATCCAGCACAGCTCCTGGGTGAAAGCTCCGAGCTCTGTACATGTTTGCTTTTGAAAAGTGGCCATCCACCTTATCTTATCAGGCAGCTCACCTTATCAAAGGTAAACATATTTACCACCTCGTTAAAGGTTCTTTGCAACAGCACTCGAAAGCTGTATTTGTGGACAAAAACCTGTCAAAGTCATTGTTTAAGACGGACAGGAGGACAGTTATGGTCAACTTTGGGGGTTTCAGTCTGTCAATAGTGGAGCAGCAAAGTAATTCAATACATTCTGCATATTTGAGATGGCCTCATTGGTGTTTCCTCCTCGTGTATTGTGGTTACTGAATTTTGCTGATGTGTTTGCCGGAGCTGACAAGGTAGACCAAATGAATGGACAAATGCCAAAAAAACAATTATGTTTATTAATGTACATTGATTGCTTGTTTAGGGTATAAAACAAATTAAAAAATACATTAGTATTTAAACCTTCTTTTTATAGCTGGCCTAATGACTGCATGTAATAGAGTGTCTAGTAAAGGACAATCTGCAGTACCTATAACTCCTGGCTTTACTGTCATATTATTTGACTTGAGTTTAAAAGGATGGTTCTTTTATAATTTCTTTAAATGACAGTCTGTATTTTTTTTTTTAATATATAGACCTTAAGTCAACTCGTTAAGGCCAGAATTAGCTAATCTTATTTACTTTAAGCCCCATATTGACCTCAGCTGTGAGAGCATTCTGGTTTTGTGTCACCCACCCACCCCTGGCTCCTATGGAAAGCATGGTGGGACCCCAGCAGTGCAGGGAGATAACTTCCTCCAAACCCACCACCCTCCTGCCACACCACTTTCCTCAAGGAAGGAGAACTCTACAAGGAGAGGAGACAAGCCCAAACCTTTGCCTGTATTTACTGCTTTTTTCCCCATTTCCACTGTCCCCTCAAGCATCCAGGAGGCACAAGGTTGCCAGGAGTGTGAGCCCTTTGAAGGAGGAGAGGAAGGTGTTCAGTCTTCCGTCTCTTTACCCCAGTTCCCATGAATGTCCTCAAGACCCACCACATACCTACCATCAAACCGCGGCGTTTAAACTGGGGCTGACTGACACTCAGGAGAGGACTCTGGGTTTATGGCCCAAGAAGTTGCTAAATAATTTTACAGTATCTCTTTTAAGTTTGGGCAAGAAAGTTATAGCGCTTTAAGTTAAGGGCAACATCACTCAGTACAGCCTCAGAAGTTCTGCCAAATAGCAAAGTGAAAGCCATAAAGTAAACATGACTTAGCGACACCTGGACCTTTCAGGTTTTATAGCAATTGTTTATAATGTTGGACTGGCCTCTAAAATACGTCTGCAGAAACGGTGCCGGAGCTTTATTTTACCTAACTTGCTCACTTTTTATGTTCTACTCAGGTTCTACCCTTCATTATTTGCACTTATTTAAGGAGTCCTGCTTTCTTTCCTTGCTCTTTTACTTGCCTTTTTATTCACTGGCCAAGGCAGTGACGTAGATTTAACAGCACGGTTTCCACGTTTAATGGGTGTCTCTCAGAATTCCTCAGCATTATCAGCACATGTGGCTCACAACACTGCTAAACTGGCTCCAAAATATGGTTTTACCATTTTCTGGGTTCTCTTCTGAAAAGAAAAGCAGAGATGCTGTTGTTTCAAACAGCAGTAATTGGTTAAACTGGCTCCAAAATACACTCTTACTGTTTTCTGGGTTCCCTTCTGAAAGAAAAGCAGAGATGCCATTGTATCAAACAGCAGCTAAGATTAAAAAATAACAAAAAAAAGGAACTAATTCTGAATCCACAAAAGTTCCCTTAAAATGATTTTTTTTCTTTGCTTCTCTGCTGGAAACTCTTCTCATACAAAGCCCCTATAAACCCACCTCGGTGCTACCAGGCCCTATTGGAACTAATGGGGCTTGACAGTTCTTCAGTTAAAAATTATACATGAGGGTCACTTTCCCTTAAATTATCTATTGTATGCCAGCTGTTCACAACTACAATGGTCTTACTTTCTTCCCATTGCCTAAAATGGTTAACTTCACCACAAAGCTGTCGTGACTCTCACTGCAGAGTGCTTTTAAAGGCTCTACTTCAGCCTAAGCAACACCTTGATGGCACTACTAATTTCAGATAGATTTTTATCAGTTCCAGGGAATGTTGGGAGTGTTCGTTTTGCTTGTTTCGTGTCACAACACTTGAGTTATATCATAATTTCTCATTTGCTGTACAACTTTATTCTATTTTTATGCTTCTGAGTGATGCTGCTTTAAGTGCCCATGAGTGGTACTTCCGGACCATAAGCACTATCAGAGGCAACCTCAGACAGATAAAACTCCTTGTCTTTTTGTTGGGGAGGGGAGAAAGGGTCATCGTCAAGTGCTGGGTTTTTTTTTTTTCCTATTTTTTCTTTCCTTCTTGCCTATTAAAACTGAAGCCACTGCAGCTTAGTTTCGTAAAGGGAGACTACACTTGGGTCAGACTTATTTCAGAATCAAAGCCTTCATCCTCAAATGCTTCTCATTATTTGCTAAAGGCTGCAGTGGTCATTTTTGGGCTGTAATTAGAAAGCCTGACACTTTTAAAGGATGCTTGTAGAATGAAATATTCCTCAAAGTTTTTTTGTGTGGCTTTTTTTTTTTTTTCTGGTCCTGATTTGAAAACGAGAAGCAACCAACTTTCCTGGCCTCCTTGATACTTAAATAAACCTGCCACCCTTATTTCCATAGATTAATGAATAGCGGAAAATACGTGGCAAAGGTTTATTCTCATACTCCTCCCTGCCTTATCAGGGGCATTCTTTTTAATTATAAGATAAGTGTGATTTAGTGGTTATTTTTGCAACCTGGCAGAGCTACCACATCTGTAGGGCTGTTTGATTTTTAGCGTCCAGTAGCTTTGACAACCCACTCTTCCCATACCTCTGGGCAACTAAGGAGCCTCCAGCAACACAACCAGTTGCAGCCGAACCCTGGCGCAGCTGCATATGGATGCTTATCATTAATTTATTTAAAAACCCGGTCACTGATCCACAGGCTGCGGCAGCTGGACAAGATCCCATATTGGTTGCAGTTACACGTTTCTCCCGCTCCATTATGTGATCTTTCAGGGGTTGGGTGCATTAATATGCAACTGTTCTGTTTTCTTTCAGCTGGCTTGTAAACTCTTTAACCAGCCGAACAGAGTTTGCAATTGTTGCGGGGTTGAGTGGGTGGATAGGAGCCGGGGCTGCAGCCTTGTCCAGTTGTAGATAGAATAAAATTGACAATGATGCAATGGAGCTGGCATCTGGACAACTCCGTGGGATGAATGGCACTGCTCTCGCAGTCCCTCCGGTGGTTGTACGCCTTGTAATAGCTAGCGTAGGAAGGGTGGTGAAAATTGATATGCACTATTACTACGTGTATAAAACTTAACACTGGGGCCATAGCACAGGTGGGGGGTTCCTGTTTATTGATTTTTATGACTCGGTTAGAACATACGGCTAATGCTTTTATACTCCAGGAGCTCTGGGAGTGCTCACCTCAGGTAATAAACCTCTCCGTACTTTGCAGTAGTTCACGATTTACATGTGAGCTTACGTTCCACTGTACAAAGCCACCCCTCTCCCTTCAGGAATACGTGGCTGAAAGGGAAAAGAAAGTGACTTAAAGCTTTTTTATTTCGGATTTTGAAAACTACCCGTTCCTGCGATGGAAATGGTCCCTTATTCTAATTACTCATATTTCCAAGAAAATTAGTCACACAAACTTATGTTATGTGTTGTCTCAGAGGTTGAAAGCAAATTAGGTTTCCAATAAGACAGTACATCAAACAAAGTAGCATGTTCTTGATGCAGATGACTTTTTTTTTAGAATTATGGTTGGACACTTTTGGCAGACAGATTGTCTTTTACTCTATCAAAATGACAGTTTCTTTTGTAACTGCTACATTCATAATTAGAAGGAGAGAAGCAATCTGCCCAATTTAATATACTAAAAGAAGTTTAGTGTCTTGTGCTAGTAATTTCATTATTTTTAAATATGAATTAATTGTCTTAAAATAATATTGTTAGAAGTATAACTAGTAGGATTATGGAGCTAATTCTCTTCTTTTTTAAACAGAAAAATCAAAGCTCCTATTAATGCACTTCAGGCTAGATTAGGATTTTGGGTTTATATCAGGTGTTCTGTTTGAAGATTCAGGGGAACAGGCTGGAGGCGGGGGAAACGAATCCTTAATGTGAAATTCCTCTGTACAAAACCTGAGCTCTCCCAGGTTTACTGTAAGCTTGCAAAGCTTAACTCAGGATAATGAATGAGGAGAGCTAGATGGTTTAGCAGCCTGGGAATAGAAGAAAAGGCCTTTCACCTCGGGTTCACGCAGTTTCCTCAGGGAGCTCGGTGCCAAATGGGCTGCCTCTTTATTTTTTGGGTTGTTGTGAGAGGAGTTTCACACAGTCCCTGAGCTTTCTTTGTTCCTGGTGTTGATATAATTGTTATTCTAGTGCCCAAAATTGCACAGGTTTGCAAACACAAGGTCTCCAGTTCCCATCGAAACTCGCGGGTGCAAGACATAAGTCAGCAGAAAGGCCTCCAAAAAATCAGATATATACTTTGTTCAGAAACAATATTAACCTTGAAAGTTTAACTTTCTCCCATGAAAGGCGATCCTGACATGGGTCGTGCTTTGGTATTACATTAAAAGAGGGAATAACTTTAAATTTCAAGTCAGATCCTTTTTGTTAAAAATTCATGTTCTCTTTTGACCTCGAGGCAGGCACTGGCTGAAACCTGAACCCACTCAATGGCACCCGAAGGATGTTCCTATCCCAAAGCAATGAGCTGAGGGTTTTGGGTGGGTACGTGGTGCAGGAGGCAGCATCCTCAGGATAACTGCTGTACATTTTGACATGCTAATTAGAGGATGAGGCCATCCTGCCAGGCCAGGTAGGAGTCCCACCTGTGAAGGAACCAGGGAAAGGAGAGTTTCTTTCCTCTGGTAGCGGAGAGGTGCTGGAGTACCCAGGACACCCACGCTTTCCTGCAGGGGAGGCGGTGTCTTGGGTGCCGCTATTAATATCACTTTTAGAAAAGGGAAAATACAGAAGGGCGAAAGGGAAAATGCTTGAAGGCTTGAGGTCTGAAGCCTCATTCCACATCCCTTCTTTTACCTCTTAACCACAGGCAATGCCTCTGAAGTTTGCACACTTAACACAAATAATGCATTTTTAACAGAGATGTTTTCTCTGCTGGGACATCCCCCCTCTTGCTGCTGTTCCTTTTTGCTCAGTATCAGCCGAGTCCTTGCCCTTTGCCATCAGCTCCATAGGAAAACAGCTGCAGAAAGCCTTATCCCAACCAGAATAAAATCATTATGACACAGCAAACCCAAACATGACGTGTGGTTTCAACAGCCTCTTATGCCCTGCTCCGCATTTCCTTTTGGCTGCGAGGATAAGGTTGGGGACCTGCCTAATAAGAACATTTCAGCTGACCATGAGGCACATGCAGATAGGAGAAACTTTGAGCCATTTTAAGCTCAAAGTCTGGTGGGAAGCGGGCTCTGGAGGTGGTGTTACTTCACATACACACACGCTGGCAGCCAGTAGTTCCTCATGTGCACAGCAACAAAAATCTATGCTGAAAGAGCATCAGTTTCAACACCAATTGCAGCATTTCTAGTGCTGCAAGGCATGAATTTTGCCCTTTTTGCATTGATCAGGATATATTGAGTGAGACACCTGGTAGGAAAAAATAAAAAAGGGAAATAGGCCATGGAAAATATGTACTCAATGGAGGGGTAGCCGGAGGAGCACGGCTTATTTCTCGCTTCCCTTCTCAGGTGTCTGGCGGAGGAGTAGGAAATCACAGGTGAAGAGTGCTGGGGAAAATCCCACATGAGGGCATGGCTGGGTTTGACCTCCCCTCCTTTTCTTCCTCCTCCTTCTCCTCCCCATGGCACATCCCGTTTGCTCCTGATGCCATGTGAGAACTGGATTGGGACCAGCTTGGCCGTGGATGGATGGGCATCGTTATTAATTTGGTGTTCTACCACCGTTCCCTAGAGGGACATGAGCAATGAAGGGATCTCGGACATTCAGGAGTCCTGGTCTCTGAAAAACCCAAGGAGAACACCACGGGCATGCAGAAGGCGTCTCTCCAGCCCCGGGACATTGTTCCCTGCCATGTTTTGAAGGCTCACGCCAAACAATAGAGGCTTTAAAGCCGGTTAGAAAGGACAATCAGATATTTTTTCCCTAACAGAAAATGCTGGTGGTTTAGATATATGGGTCACTGCTAACTCTCCCTCTAATACTTTCTGGTCGATACATACCAAAGGGGAGAGAAGTCCGAGGCATGTCTGTCCTTGGGACGAAGCCAAATGTTCATTTCAGTAATGCTATTTACTGGGAGACATCTTGATTAACAGAGCTTAATACTATGTGAAATCATTACCAGTTATCTAGTTCCAGCAATACCAACGCTGTTGGCTCTTTCTTTCCGGTTTTGGGGTTTTTTTTTAAGTGTTTCTCCTCATAACCATCAGCTCCCACTGGGCATCCTGCTCTTCCCCAGGACATCATGTCATTGCCTATGTGTTCACATGTAGCGAAACCCAACGCGAGAGTGACGGACACTGACTCAGAGGGCTGTTCTTACCTGTCTTAAAGCTGATAAATTTCTGCTTGTGTCTCAGGAGTTTCACATCTGCCATCTAATGCGGGAAAGAGCGAAGTAGCCCAGGTACTTTTTCATTTCTCGCTGGCACAGAGCTGCTGGGCTGGGAGTTAAGCGTCGTACTCATTTCTGTAAATTCAGAAGCCGGTGATGGTGGTGCAGTTTTTCACACAGCTTCTTCAGTGACCCCTAACATCTGCCTAACCCTTAAGCGTACACAAACCATTTCTGACTTGGGTTAGAGGGCAGAGGGATATTTTTGCCGTGCTCTTTTGCAAAGCATGTTTGTTGTAGCTCTAGGCCAAGGATTTTTTTTTCCTAAGCGTTTTTACCTAGCGGATTTATGTACTGTGAGCATCTCTCCGGTCATCTTTTTCCAGCGAACAATGCCGGATTTCCCCTCAATATTGAATGTATCCGAGTTTGGCTCTTTTATCACTCCTTTTCTTCTCAGTGTCTCAGAGTTTCGGGGTCTTCCTCCTTTGTGTCAGAAAGGAGTAGCACTGAAAGCATTTCCACCTGGATGTTTAAATTATTTAAGTTGCAGGAACCAGACCTTTTCCCTCCTGAGTAGTTGTGGGTTTTAAAGGCTAAAATTGCTTCATCATGCCAAAGTGAAAGTATGCATAAATTATTTAGTTAAACCTGAGAAAATACAGACTTTTCTCAGTGATCTTTCAAGGGCTGCCTACTTAAATTTCAGAAGAATGGTCAGGGGTTTCTCTTTCTCTCGCCTCTTTCTTTCTCTTGAAAAATATTTTAAGTACCTATTCAGTCTTTTCTGAGATAAAGCTGTGACCAAAAATTGGAGGGCTGGGTTTTGAGCAAGTTTCAGAATAGAAAGGAAAATGCTGTACAAATCCTGAGTGCCCCTACTTCATCACGGACCTATGAATACTCTCACCAGAGCAGGTAACAGGCGGTCGTGCCTGCTCCCAGTGCCAAGCAGAGGTTTGTGTCAACGTTTCCACTGTGGCCTCTGTTTATCAGGAGTTTATAGCTTAACTGTAAAAATACAGAGGAGAAATTTTGGGTTTTTTTAGCTGACTTCCAAGGGGTTTTTAATTAATCTTGGGTCAGATTGTGGTATTCTTTGTACTCTGCAATACAGAAACATCTTTTTGTGGGCACTAAGAGTCAGGTCATGTTCTTCCTGTAGCAGGATCCATCCCTATTTATTTTTAAGGTGTAATGATGTTGGTACTAAAGTTAATGAGAAAGCTCCCTTGGCTACAGGGGAGCAGGAATGGTGTTTAAACCTTCTGCAGGCCAGCAGAAGGACCCACCAGCACGGGACCTGGTTCTGTCAACACAGCAGAGTTTACAGGACTCGTCCCCTGTGTAAAGAAACCTGATCTTTCCCCGGCTGATGTCAATATTTCTGTCACTGACTGTGGGATCTAGATTAGGGTCAGATATAAGGATGTAAAAGAGAGGGGGAAAAACCCAACACATTTCCCTGTGAAGGCAGTTATTTATTTTACAGTGGTTTTTTTCATACAGCCTGTCTCTCTTGTGTGCGGTGGTGGGAAAAGAAGGAGTAAAAAATACTCTTAGAAGAAGGAATTCAGACCCTGCTCCGTGGCTGGGGCTAGAGGGAAGTCCGTTGCAAATTGTGAGGAGTTATCAGAGGGATAAGATTGCTGCAGGATCCATTTCTTCATTTCGCAAACAATTAATTTGGCCTTGTTGAAATTGAAATTAAAAAATAAAAGAAAAAAAAATCATCTGGACAAAAGGCTGTGGTTTGGAAGAGGCGGCCGGTGGGGAGGGCAGGCAGGCCCTTGCCCTTTTGCTGGAGTCAGGGACGTGGCTGGGAGCTGGAGGGTGACAGCAGCCACCGCGGGAGGGTGAAGTGTCGGGGCTCCGGCGGGGTCCATCCGCCGGTGATTCATTACGGGAGAGACGCCAACACCGGGCAGGGCAGTGACTTCACGTTTAGGGGATTGTGGCATGCCCTGCCATGAATATGTGTTTTCAGAATGAGTGTGTACACCAAAATCCCTTCAGTTTTTAGTCAATGGAGCCCTCACGATCAATCAGGTAGATGATACCATATGTGCAAAACCAATAGAGATCACAAAAAATACATATTTATCCAAGCTGCTCCTTCAAGCTGTTGTGGTAAGTCAGATAAATTTTGCATGTTTTCAAAATTGGAGCAGTGGCGAGCAGAAAGCTGGAAAGGATGTTAGGAGCTGGTTCCTAATATAAATTCTGCTTAGCTGCTAGAAACTCTTCCTAGTTCCTCATACCAGCTCCCATCTACTTTAATCAACAGTTTGGGGGGTGTTATCTCTTTTGCACTTTGAGGGGGAAAGGAACACAGCAGAAATAAGAGGAGAAATAACTTTTGTAGCTGTGGTTCAGCGAGACCGTGGAGACAGGAGTGGGGAAACAAATTGTTAAAAATCACAGTGTGAGATGGGGAATCAGCTGTAGCTGCAAATCTCATTGCTTTGGTTTAGTTTCTGCCACAACCTGCACATTAGCATTTTCTCTCTCTGAATTATTGTGAAGATTTGTATTATATGTAATTACAATACAAAAAGGCTCTGCCAGATAAAGCTATTTGCTGAAGTACTGTTTTCAAAAAACACAGAGTCCTTTCACACTTTAACTTACACCTTTTCATTACCTGCTAATAAAAGTACAGTGGATAGATTTGCCTAAACATGTCTCGCTAAGAACATTAACCCCATGGGTAACTCTGGCCTTTTGAGATACAAGCTTTCAATTTTAATAATGTCTCTTTACAAATAAAAGTAGTCAAGCAAAGATACTGAACTATTTGTGCCCCTTTTTGCCAATGTTGCAAGCGTCCTCATACTGTAGATAACAGAGTTAAGTATAGAAAATGCATTGTGGCCAGGCTCCCAGATTCACTACTGCCATGTGAATTATAAATCTTACAAACAGGGGTGATACATCATTTTTTATTAAACTTATAACATGACTGCTGCACAAATAGTGTTTACATAGAAGGGTATACATTTAATTTACTCTCTGGGAACATTTCTAAAGAATATAAATTGCATTTTGAAAGCTTCCTTCTCCATAAAGTTCATCAATTTTTTTCCCCCCCCTTTTTTTTTTTTTTTTTTTTTTTTTTTTTTAGGCATTTTAATTGGAGCATCCAAACCGCACATCCTCACTCAAAGTATCAAAGACCAAATATCTGTTGTGCGGTTATAAAATCAACTCTAATTTTCTTCCTATGAAGTAGGAGATAATCAGCCTGTAAATTTTACCTACATTACTGTGGGGATGCGGAGCTATAAATTCCAACCGGTATGCAGGTTGGTGAAAATTGAGGTCTAGGCAGCAATGCATGTCCATAAACTTTTCTCAGGTTATTGGAATAGAACAAATCAAAAGCTGTTCCTGGTTGTATGATATTCTCTTTTGATAGACCGGGCTGCTTGTTGTTAGCAATCCAAGTGCAGAGGTTAGTCAGAGCAGAATGTAATTTCTAGCAATCTGACAGACCTGCGGATTGAAGCGGCAGGTTTTCCCTTCCGATTTCAGGGAATTGCTTCTTACTGTGACAAATGATTAGCTGTTATCTCAGACTGAATTTGATTTCTACAAGCAGCTGAGTCAGGTAACTTTGTGGTATTTGAGGGGGTTTTACAGGAAATGAAATCAGCTCCCCAGTCACATGCAGATCAAATGAAATCTTCCTGTTGGGGTAAAAATTGTGCTTTTTGGTTAACTACAGGCAAGTTTACCAAATACACGTCTATACATTGGCAATTTTATGGATTTTATTGTTTTTAGCATCCCAATAAAGCCCGTGCTCCACTGGTGCCGAGTGCCAGCGTGGATGGAGGGTGTTGAGGGTAAAGTTAAAGCTGGCGTTGCCAGATGTGCACTATGAACAAAGGTACCCAGGGTGATGTGGCATAAACTACAGTTACTAAATTTGGCTCCACATTGTTTCCACACAAGGGAGCGAATGGTGATGTTAATCAGATTAGACTCATTAAGAGGAAAAAAAATCCCCTCGCCCTTCACACAACGCCTTCTGCATCACTTAACCCCACACGGGAGGCGGAGGTGTTGTCACGCCGGGGTGGTGGCTCTTGCACCGGTCCTGCACCCGCAGGTGAAACTCCCCCTGCTTTGTGCTGTGGGGAGGTGAAAGGAAAAGCATTTTCCCTGCTGAAATT
>VZTH01003771.1:126650-129150 GCA_013397815.1 Aleadryas rufinucha
CCTGAATAGATTTAAATTTAACACCAATTTAGTCACTGTAGTATTCCTATATTGGAAATAACAGCTTCCATAGGACTTCTACAAAGTGCCAGAAATATGATCTCATACGTGGAAACAAATTTAAATGTGTTTTCTTTTACATGTTTTCTTTTCGTATATTTTTCCCACCTATGTTTCCCTTGTTTCCCAAATTCTCTCCTGTGTTCCAGGGCTGTGAGAAATCTGGAAAATTACCCAGTGAAAAAAGCCCTAGCTTTTAATAAGAATTGCCAGTCTCACAAGAATTTTTATGTTAAAACTTTTTTCTTTTTTTTTGAAAGCAGGGTATTTGTGCTTCCCAAAAACCAGATGCTTTTAAGATAAAACTGGGCTGTCCTGTTCATAATTTCTGAACTGAAACATGAATGAGAGGTTTGATCAGGAGTCTGGAAACCATTTATTTAGCTTGGATGTTGCAAAAGTGATTGGCTCCTGCTTTGGGAAGTGGCATTTCCCATGAGCTGCTGGGATAGCCCTGACAGCTGGGAGGGGATCACCACCAGAGGAGGGGGTTGGAGAAGACCACGGCTCCTGACTTTGTCCTCCCCTTTCCATGGGGACAGGGAGGAGCCAGTTTTTGGCTCATAGATGTCAGCTCACATGGGAGGGCAGTGGGAAGTTGTCACCTCACCACCCCTGTGGTAGAGCTGGAGAAAACCATTCCTCCCACACAGCACACACACTGTGGGGAGGGGACTGAGAGCGACTGTCCCTGTTCTACCCCCTAATGTAAGGTTTAATATTTCTTTCCTCCTTTTTTTTTTTTTTCTTTTTTAACTCAAAGAACCAAAATCAAATAAAACAAAATTAAAAAAAAAGAAAAAGCTCACCTCGGGATGATTCCATAGCTCAATGCATTATGGCTTGGATGCAAATGTACATTTTCAGTGGTTCCTTGGCTCGTATGTCAGGCGCTATTGGAATTTTTCGAGTTATTTGGCAGTTGAATAGTACAGTTTCCAACTTCTTCTTCATCAGCTTTTGAGGCAAATAGAAAAGAGCTAATAATACACTTCAGTTTGCTCTCCAGGCTTGGAAAGCTAGCAAGCAACTTGCTGGAACTCTGATACTTCTCGTCTAGCCTGCCTCCCACTTTCTGCGGTCAGAAACCTCTGTAGGTGCAGATGAAGACCACCCTCCATCGGTGGCAGGGCCTCGCCTGCTCCCTGGCAGAAAGAAAAATTGCTGCAAGTCATCAAGGTGACCCACCTTGTCATGAATACTGCCTTTATTCAGCTTTCTGCAGGGCTTTGCTTGATGCAGGGCTGGACCTGAAACTCCCTGGCTGAAAAGGGTTTTATCTGGTGCTCTAACAAACACGAAACTCCCAGTGGCTCTCAAACTCACCTACCAAGGGCTGTGCAGGGGCAAAAGAGGGATGCTAATCAGCAGATTTTCTGTCTGATGGTTTGCCTTGCTGCCTTTTCCCTTCTACAGCCCCCATCAAATTGTCTTGAGTTACCCAGAAACTCTTCCTCCATGAGTTTCATTATCTGCATGACCAACAGGAGATCACAGAATCACAGAATGATTTTGGTTAGAAGGGACCTTAAACACCATCTCATTCCAACCCTCCTGCCACCGACAGGGACACCTTCCACTATCCCAGGTTGCTCCAAGCCCCATCCAACCTGGCCTTGGACACTTCCAGGAACGAGGCAGCCACGGCTTCTCTGGGAAATGCTCTGAGATGCTCCAGAGTTGCAATCAGCCTGTTGTGTTAGCGGGCAGGCTCGTAGAGTAGCTAAACAGGATTATCTCCAATGGAGCAAGGACCCAACTGGCAGCAGGAGAAGCCACAGCAAGACACTGGGATCAGCCATCTTCATGTGCGTTTAGCCTGCAAAAGTAAAGCTAATTGCTCCTGAGTTAGGAGCAATGAAGCCATTCACACACTTTCTGCAGGTAGCACAGCTAAGGAGCTTCAAAAAGCTGGTTTGGCAATTAGATAAGCAGATGCAGGACTGCCATAAAACTTCTAAGCATGTCCAAGGGCAACAGTTACTGCGGAAAAGTATAATTTTATCATTAGGTCTAAATCTGTCCCCAGAACAAGCAGCGGTTTGTAACTTGAGTCTATAGCTGGCAAAATGTAAATTACCAATATCAGCTCCTGTAGCTAATGGCAGTTTTACCGGAGGGAGCATTGCAGGATTGGGCTCGGAGCAGATTTCACAGACGAGGGATCCTGGTTCAGCACCGAGCCCCGCACAGGCGCAGGGATCCCTGCCATGTGGAGCTCATCTCTGATTCAGGATGACATGTGTCCACTCCGAGGACGTAATGGCTAATACGCCGCGCATTAAGTTAAAAATATAACAGCAAGTCTGCATAGTCTGCGTGCCATTCGGGGAGCAAAACGCTCACCCGTGCATATTAAACTGAATTTCTAGGCTCATTTTTACATCTCTTTTCTCCACACACCCCAAAGGATCGTTAGGGACGAATGGTCTGTACATCA
>VZTH01003771.1:134150-144150 GCA_013397815.1 Aleadryas rufinucha
TAAAGCATTCTTAGAAAACAGATGACCCTCCCCCCTGACAATTAAAAAGAGAGAAAAGAAAGGGAGCAGGAAAAGTTTGCTTACATTTCTGTAAGTGAAATGTCTTTCCAATTGTGAGAATCACAAGGAAATTTATAGATGGAATTGGAGAAATCAGGACCAAAAATAAGAAACCTAAAATACTTTAAAAAAAAAATCAGTGCTATAAAAAAATAAAATAAAAAAAAATTATGGTTTCAAGGCAAATTGAACTCTGTGATGGAAAATACCACCAGAAGTAAAGCTCAGGAGTTGAAGTTTTGGCTGTTTTCAGTCACCAGAGCTGAGGTCTGGTGTGAAAGCTTTACTCAGGTGAGTAAACCTGAGCTATCTGGGTCCCACTGGAGCCAGAGTGCCCCAAACCATCTCACCTTCCATCCTCCTGCTCCTCACACAGAGCAGCAGCTATGGCCTACCTGGTGCCATGGGAAAGCACTGAGTGCTCTGATATATGTGAAATGTTGTATCTCATCAGGAGAGGGGGAAGGATGGATCGGATGCATGGATGTGCTTTGCAAACCTGCACAGCAAAACCTTCCTGGTATTTGCCCAAAGTTGCAAAACTCTTCACTGTAATTATTTTCCTCTCCCCCCTCCCCCCAGAAAAAGGTCAAGCACAGCGCTGGTCATCATTTCAAAGGATGGTTTGTTTTATCAGTCCTCAGTGCTCTAGTTCCTTTGGAGAAAATGTTGCTGTTGTGCTTTTAAAAAATAATAAAAGTTACGGGATCCCTTTGAATTGGGCAAATGTTGGCAGTGTTGGCAGGAGAGACACGGAGCGTTTCAAAGTTCTGGTATGAAGGAAAAGATTCTGAATAAAACAATTTTATGTGATTTTGCAGGTGGTTTGAGCTATCATTTTATATGTACGTTTGTACCACTGCTCATTGGAATGTTCATATAATACTGACCTAATTATGCATAGAAAAAAGATAAGCCATTTACTTGATTCATTTCTTCTTTTTAAATCAAGAAAGGAACAAAAAGGCTCCTATTTTCTGAAAGAAATTGTTCGCTTTTATTGCAGAAAAGTAGCAGCTTGTGCAGAACTAGAACTGTAACAATTTTATATTCCAAAGGTTTTGTGTGTATTCGGTTAGTTACAGTAATTATACCCAATAACTGACAGCCAAAATCACGTAGGAGAAAGCAAAGGCTGTTTTCTCACACAGGCCCTGCTGCAGAACATCTGCTGAGAGATTTGCATATTAATTAACCCATATTAACTCTAATTATTCTGGGAAATTATCAAATAAATTGAATTTTCTAATTTTAACCTTTCTTTTACTTGACGCGTGTCGAGGCTGAGAGGACGCACCAGGCTATCTCACCTGGGCAATGAGCAAAGGATCTTTTCTTCCCCTTTTTTTTGCCTCGCTCCCGCAGACCTGGGGCAGCCTGGGGAGCTTTTGTGTGCCTGGTGCTTTTTTGGCTCCCGCGCTCGGTCGGGTCTCGGCGCATTTGCTGCGCGACGGCACATGTGTGCGTGTGAGCACAGATGGTGGATTTATACAGGGGTGAGGAAAGGTGGTACCTCCGAACAGTTGAGCAAACCTTAAGTTTTTTTTTTTTCCCCCCTCTCCTTTTTTTTTTTTTTCCCCTCCCCAGCCTGTTGTTTAGGCCTGAGCAAATAAATGGGAGTTTAATTCAATTAGAGCCTGGCTTTAGTCAGTTGCCTCATGACAGAAATTATTCAATATTTTTTCCCCTCACATTGTTTGGTTTACACATCGCTGACTCCCTTGCTTTTGTGCTCTGTTTAGAGTGGCCGTAATGCGGTGAGCTTTTGTGTCTGCCATGTCGCCGTCCCTTTCACCGCTGTCTGGTTTTGTCAGTCCTGAGGTGCAACGATGCTATTTTGAAAACAGAAAGGTTTTAATGTATTAGGAACGGGGCCCGCGCTTGCACAGCAGCAAAATGTTGCGAACAAAGCTGGCGAGCCAGGACCGAGTGGCGGCCGCAGGGAGGATGCTCCGGGCTTTGGGGGGAGGATGCTCCGGGCTTTGGGGGGGAGGATGGAGCCCCTGGGTCCCGGCCCCCGGGGGTCCGGTGCGCCTCGCCCAGCTCTGGCAAAGTTGGCCAGGTCAGCATCCCGGAGGTACCCAAAAGCACCCCGCTCCCCAAACACCCTCAGGAACCCGTTCCCTGGGAGGTTTAGCGTGAGCAACACCTCTGGAGGAAGGCTGGCAAGCCCTCATTTCCACCTTAATGGCCGTGATCTCCTCCCCCTCTCCTTGGAGCCGGGCAGGTGATGCTCGGTGGCGTTATCCCCGAGCAGGGCTGATCTCTCCCATTATTCCTGCTGATGGGCTCTCAAGTGGCGCGTTACCTGTTAGACACAGGATTTCCTGTTGACACCAGGAAACAGGAAAAAATCCCAAACCAACCCCAACCAACCCAGCTAGGGCTGCCAAACAAATAGGCAGAGATTTTCAAGGCAATTGTGGGTCTTCTTTTTTTTTTTTTTTTAGTTTTTTAGATTTTTTTTTTTTTTCAATGGAGAGGCTAGAGGTGCACAGTGCTTTTGTGTGGAAGTTTGGAGGATTCTCTCCAGAGAAGTGTGCCTTTGGGAGGCGAGATGTGGCTACATCAGAAGAAGGTAGGGTTAACAACATCAAACTGTTTTCTCCCGGAACTTTAAAGGAGGAAAGGATTGTCCCTCCTGAGCTGAAATGCTGGGTTGTTTAGGCTTTAAATTGTGGGTTAAATGCAATATGAAAAATGAGTCAGATGTGTAGCTATTAATCTTTGGGGCGGAGGAGGATAAAATGCCAGCAGATACAGAGCTTCTTAATAGAAACAGAGCGTCGTTATAAGGTTGCCTTTTTTTTTTTTACATGGTGGCATTACTCATTTTAAGTTGCAAAATGACCAGGCTGTGATTTCTGAACCTTTGAATGCAGTCCAGCTTTTATGACTTTCTACCTACTCCATGGTTTATAAAGTTGAGCAACCTTTAGGGAAGAAGGTGATAGACACAATATCTATTTATGCAAGGACACATTTCCCTTTTCTTTATGTTCTGTTTATTCAAGGTTTTGTTTCCAAGGTCTTATTACTATAAAACTTAAAGCGAGACAAGGTCTGCCCTCATGTCAGATAACAACACCAAAACAATTCTGATGGCTCAGTAGCTTATTATTTCATACTTCCAGGTCTTAAATAAATTACAGTTATTTTCACATTCCTCCTGAATATCCTTCAGGCATGATAATAAGTGCATTTTTCTGAAAAGGCTGTTAATATTTCTTTTCTTCTCACTGATTTAAAATATTTTGTTGAATTGTCATGTACAATAATAATTAGAGGGGGTCTTGCTAAATTTCTTTCAGTGTGATGCTTATATTGTTTAGCTTCTTGACATATTTTACTAATCATTGCAGAGCTGTTGGCAAATAGATTGTAAATTACAGTGAAACACAGAGGTGCACCAGTAGTCTAAGCATCTTTTCTCCAGCATTCCTTTGCTGCAGCCTTGCAGATCCCTCTTTTTCTGTCTTCGTTTTTTTGGGTTTTTGTGTTTGTTTTTTTTCTGTTGTTCAATCATCAAAGGCAATTATTGGCTTGGGTTTTGAAGTGCAGATTATCAAGGTATTATTTCCTTAGAAGTGCAATACTGTAGATTGTGGAAAGCAAGAGGACCTGAGTAATTTTCTGTAGAGGAGAAGGCACTAGTCTGAGTGATTCAATGAATGACACACATTTAGGTTTGGGTTTTTACTTCCTGAAGCATCAGCATAATGTTTCTCTCCTCTTTAATTTTTTTTTTTCTCCATGGGTTAAATAAGGTAGTCAACACTCTTAGAATTTTACTAGAGGGGAAGAAAACCATGTTTTTCAGTTTTGGTTTGTTTTTTTTTTNTGTTTTTTAGTTTGTTTGGTTTTTTTTTTTTTTTTTTTTTTTTTTTTTTTAATATGTAGTTGCAGGGTGACTATAAAGTTACAGTCTGGGAATAAACAAATCTGGGTGATTTAAGGTCTGGCTGAGTGATGTGCAGGACCAGATCCTAATTCCAATGAAATGAAGGAGGTTGTATCAAAGTGCCAGAGAAGAAACAATTGATATTGAAAACAAGAAGTAGTCCCAGAATGATTTCATTCTTTTCAGCGCTTCCAGTAAAATACAGAACTCATTAAAATGAGTTTTTCTTGTATTTATTCCACCTGAACTTGAACATTAGGGCCCACCAACCCCATGTTCCCAGGTTTGAGTCTGGGTCCTGAGGGCTTTCCTCTGAAACCTGAGGAGAGAGGAACTGGGAGCATGATAGTAATTTGTTCTGTTGGGAATATATCAGGTACTGTGCCACTGGTTTCTAGTCAGCGCTTCCCACGTGCAGGAATTGCTGCTGCAGCTGAAGTTCTGCAGTGATTGGGATTTATCCTGTACATTGAATCATCTTGTCTCTGGTGTGCTCATCCATGAAGGATCTTCCCATTCCCTTTAGGTAACCAAGGTGGTACTTCTGTATTAAAAAGCAGGTTATGTGATAGTTTATAACTCCTCCTCAATGGTCCACCATTAAAAAGGGTGACTCTAAATCCAGGCTTACCTAGCACGTAATGACAACTTCGAACAATAAGTCTCGTTTGAAATTCTTGAGGGATTTCAGGCAAGTTTTATTTGAATTTTTTTTTTATATGCTAAAATCTTCTACCCACCATATTTGGGTAATTATACCTCTCTCCCACCTGTCTATTTAATAGGAATTAGACATGCAGCAACTCTCTCTGCCTTTGTGTTAGCAGTGGATTTGACTTCCTCTTGCTTGAGGGTGAGGGACAAGTTGACTCATTTGACAAGAACATACAAACCACTCAGCCACAACCACTCAGCCACCATCCCAGTCTCTCTTGACCAGAGCAACAACAGCAAAAAATTGCTTTCTTGATCTAGATTTACTTAATGGGAGTAAAGATTGATTTTTTTTCTTTATTTCTATTTTTTTATACAAAATTCATCCTAGGTGAATAACCTTAGGACAATCTTATTTTTACCTATGAAGTCAAGTAGCTGGGGGCTCCCTTCCCAGGTATCTCCCTCATAGTGGGGAAAACCTGTCAGATTCTTCAACCCAACGTGGTTGGAGGAAAATTATTCTGTTAGCAATTATTTAAGTTAGCATTATAAACTTGAACTCTTCTGAAGACACAGTGGGAGAGCTGGGTCCCTAAAAATTTACCATGTTCAGCTGTTGTAGCTCTGTCTGGGTGTGACAGCATTATGGAAACTGTTTCAGGACCTTCACAGCAAAAGAAAAAGTTCTCAACAGGCTGATAGACATTATGGTGGATAAATCACAATTTACTATCTTCCAGAAACTGCCAAGCCCATATTTCAGCAGAAATTATTCTTTGCTGGGAAAGTTGTAGTATGGTATAACTAGAGAGAGGCAGGAACATTTTTCTAAGGACTCTTCAAGAGTGTAAGATTCTATTCCCTATAAAGTCACACACAAAAATGCACAGGCCTCAGAAAAAAAACATATTTTCCTTTAGTTAAGAGTCTTTTCATTCTACATAAAAGCTAAAAACAATAATGAAAATAATAAAAGTATCTTTTGGACAAAAGATAATAGACAGCGATGCACAGTTCCAGCACCTCTTTCATCTCCTCTGTCCCTCATCATCAGTCACCACAGCGAGGGAAGGGAACTATCAGACTTGGAACTGTTCTAGTCCAGCAAAAGCTTTGATTTTCTCTCCTCTGCCACAATTCTTAGGCGTGCTGCATAGGAGTTATCACTGCTGTTTGCAAACAGCCAGGAAAAGGAAAGGGGATAAAATATTCACCTCCAAAGTCAACACGGAATGAAGCTATGCATCTGTATTTCTCTTTCAAGGACATCATCAAAACTCATGGAGGCAAAGCCATCCACAGCAAACCATGAGGCTGTATAGATTTTAAGGTAATAAAGCTAACATTAACTGTCAGTCTCCAAACTGAAACCGTGGTAGCCCTTTTAACTAAAGAGAAAGTTATTTTTTCTTCTCTGAAGAGGCTTCTTCTTCAAAGGCCCTATTGATGGGAAGGTAGAAGGAAACCTGACATCATTTTGGATTCTTCCCAGCCTACCTTCAGGCATCTCTTTCTACTGCTTCTTTCATGGAGGCACTCAAGTCTTAGTGTGACAATTTTAAAAATATGAAGCCTCTGGGCTATTATGAATTTCTGTCCCCAGAGTGAAACACAGCACAAATCCTACAAGTGAGAAGACTCAGAGGAACTGTCTATTTTCTGTTGTTTTGAGATGGTCAGCTTGAGACTGAAGGTGATGTTGTGGGGGGGTGAAAGCCACATCAGTTTTTACAAGGGGTAACTCCTAACCGAACTGGAATACTTCTCACAGGGAAATGAGGAAAGGAGGTGTAAGGGAGAGAAAGTGAGAAAAAAGAAAGAGCGAGGTGATGGAGGATATGCTGGCAGATGTCAATGGACAGCTTGGGTGATTCTGAGGATGACATGTGTTTTCCAGACAGAACAATGGCATCCAAACTGCTAATCAGAACACAGGGTTGGCTCTGTCTCTCTGCTGTAAATCTTGCATTCTTCTGTCTTTGCTGTAGCCAGCTTTTTCAGTTGATCAGTGGAAAAAATGGACTAAATTCTGCAGTTGTCTGGAGGCTTTTTGTTCAAGTCAGTGAAGTGGTTTAAAATTACTGTAAAAGTAAAAGGCAGATGATTTAGTCAAAATGCAGGTATGAAAACACCGGTGATTTCTCCTGTATAAAACACAAGTAAATGTTGTGAACTAGGGGCTCTGCAGCCAGACCCATTCTGTTTTCTAGTTCCCCAACATTGAGAACACAGAAACAAACACAGGTTTTGTAAAATTAAAATGATTATTTTGTGCCTATTCATCATAGGCACTTTCAAATTGAAATAAATGGCATTAAACATAAGAGAGTCTCTCAGTACACCTCACAACTGTTCTTCTTCCATCTTTTGTTCTTCATTTGTCTGTCCAGTCCTGAAAAAGATTAGTCTATTCTTATATTTTTGAACTAATTTGTAGGATGACTCTGAGAATAGTTCAGTTCTCTATGTTTAAGAAAGAGAAAATCAGAGTTTGGACAGAAAAAATGAAGTTGCACTGTTATGGAGAGAATTTTCTTCTGCAGTTTGATTCCTCATAAGATAATGTGCTTGTTATTTCTTGAGACTTAGAAGGTATGTCCCTAAATACTTAAAAATCATTAAAATCAGATCAGGGATACAGTTAAGCAGCAACAACATCTTCTTGAACATCCTGAGCAGTAACTCATGCCAATTCCATACTGATTTCAAGCAAAAGCTGAAGGTATATTGTCTTCCTCCAGGCTATGCTTTTGCTTCTCCTGTGAACAAGCTCTGTAATCTACCAGGAGAGAAGGCTATCTTGGAGGATAAATAAATAATCAATTATTTATATTTCTAAAAGCATTCAGCTGTGCTCTTACTGCTGTGTAACCATTTAAAAGTATGTATTCAGCAGAGAAATTCCAGTCTGGGAACCTAGTGTATGCGATTTAATCAGCACCCTCAAGATTCACAGGAAGATGAGCCTCCTCCTGGTCATCAGCATCCAACAACTGGCCTCTCCCTGCAGTGCAGAGGCAGCTGTGAGGGTAGCAGGGGCTGGCTGACCACACAACTGCCAAAATTAATGCCCCTCAGTCAAGATATATAAACTTTGATGAATCCCATTGTCGTTAGCAGGAACAAAGAAACAAACGTTTCCTGAGAAGAGAAGCCAAGAGGGAGCCAAGAGCCTCACCAATGTGTAGTGTATCTCATCTGACAGTGCAACTTTGGTAGCAGCCTCAGGACTCTGGCTAAAAATATAAATAGAAAAATCATGAAGTCATTTGCCTACACGATATAGGAGTGTTCCTTGTTATTGGAGTTTGAAATAGTATCACAGGCTCTTCTTGGAGCCTGCAGTGGGCTGGTTATCAGGGTTCAAAATGGTATCACAGTTTCCTGCTGAAGCCTGTAGTGGGTTTAACTATTTTCACTAAAGGCATGTTCCAGAGGATGTGCATGTACTGGCAACCTGAGAGGTGAGACACTGACCTGAGCATCAGCTTTTAGGCTCCAGGATTAAGCAACCCTTAATCTGCATTTCAAATTCCTCTATTTTTTGCACCCTTCTAATATCACATCTTCAGGACAGCTGAGGTCCTGTCTGTTGGCAAAATGCTTCCTTTCAAATCCTAAGCCTTCTTATTTGTGGAGTTTACGTGTTGAAGGTACATTCTATTAGAGTCACCATTCCCATAGCAATTATGGTTGCCTGAGAAATTTCTAAAAATGTATTTTTATTATCAATGTACCTTCCCTGAGAACAGTGTTTATTCTAGGGGGAAAGGAGTGGGTGTACCCTAAGCTTCCTGTCGCATCACTTGTGTCATCCTCGTTTCTCTTAGGATGAGAGACACTCATTAGTAATAGAACAGAGGAGATGGCAATCACACACTCACAGAAAGCAGGTAAGGCCTTCTCTGGTTAGAATCTGGAGATGACAAAAGCAAGGAAATGCAGGGGCAATGCTGTTCATTCTTAGATTGTATCATTTATACTTAATGTGCTCCACTGTGTTGTGAGCATTACAGGATTCTGTCACCTAAGAAAGCATAAAAAAGTACTCTCCTGTCTACATGCAGATTTTACCCATGTGTAAGTCTTTTTGCCCTAAATCATTTGCACACACCAAGCCAGGATACATGCACATGGCTTGGAATGTCCAGGAACCAGTCGGAAGGAAGCAGTTTCTTCTCTCCTGTTTCCAGGCCTGCTGCTCCTAAGACTTATCCTGTGGTTTCTCCTCTGGTCATCCCACTGGCCACTGCTGAGAGGGGCTGTCTGTAGATAGGTCATGAGGAGTGTGCAATTCTTCGGCACCCAAAGAGGAGAAAGGCATATTTTTGTCCTTCCGTGGATACTTTCATTTTCAGCTTGCTCTGCGAATTATCGCCACTTTTTAGCAGCCACCTACTTTCATGTTACATAAAGAGCAGGGAGTGATGTGACCTGACGTTCCAGCACACCTGGAGTGACCGGGCACTCCTCAAAAGGTTGAGATGCCATGGCTGGGGCTGTGCACAATGGGCTAGAGCAGGAGGAAACCTGCAGTTCCCATCCGGTGGCACGACCCACGCCCGCCTTTCCCATCCCTCCTTCTGCAGGGAGCCGTTTGCATAAATTCCTCGCAGATCAGGGAGAAAATTGATCCCCTACTTTTCAGCTCCCTTCTTTTACTGGTTGTCACAACCTTAACAGTACTTGACATCAATGGGAGTTACATTGTGGACTGGGGGCAGTGTTTGGCCCTTAAGCGTAGTTTTTGCATGTTAATACATTAGCAACTGATGTCTTATTTGTTCAGTAACTGACAGAATAATGTACAGAGAGCACGTAAGTATGAAAAGGGGCTAGTTAGGTAATGTTGAGCAGAACATCTTCAAGACAACAGTGCAACCACTGTATTTCAAATGTCAGGCTAATTATTATCAACATTTAAATGCTAGCATGGGCCATTTTTAATGGTGGAATTTTTCTCAGCAGGTACCACTTAGGGGAGAAAATGTCACATGTAGTTCTGCCATTGCATTGTTACAAGAAAAAAAAAGTACATAAAACAAGGAAAGTCTTCCTAGAGACAGCAAAAAGAACATCTTGTTTGCTTAAATGTGACTGTAAAATTAATCTGTCTGATGATAGTATTTGGGGTATCATTTGTTTTAAGGAGGAATAGAGAAGGTTTGCTAGAATATAACAATTCCAATGGAAAATTGCACTCACCAGAGATAAAGCATATAGTTTTTTTGGAGGTTCATAGTTGTGCAGGTCCCAGTTGTTCTGGAGGCAGTTGAAGTCTGAGCTGTGCACTCTCTGGTAACCCCTGAACTGAAAACGAAACTTGAATATGATTCAGCACAAAATGGAATGCAATGCTAATGATTCAGATGCTTCTCCTCT
>VZTH01003771.1:151557-176557 GCA_013397815.1 Aleadryas rufinucha
TAAAAATATCAGATGTGAGGCTGGCCCAGCAGATCAATTATCATAATTGACAACATTTTATTAATACATATTGAACTCCTAAATGTTTTGGACACAAGATAACCCCGTGAAAATGATCCTTAGAGAGGCAGAATGCCAGATCTGGGAAAAGAATCAAGGCTGGCTCGTCTGCTGTACAGTTTAAACAAATATTTTTCATCTGTCTGCATATTCTATGCTTTTGTACAAATTTAGCATCTGTTTGTACCTGCATATTTTAACTTAAGAGCTTTCATTAATTTTTTTTCTCTTTTTTTAAGCTTCAAAGCCATAAACATGTATATTTATACCACAGTATTGTACACTGGTTGTAAAGCTCTGAATTAAGTCATTCTGTGCTTTAGTTTTGATTAGAATGATACAATTAGAACCTGTTATTCTACCGACTAATTACTTGTAGAATGTGACATCTGAAGAATACTACAAGATTACAAATTTAGGAATGAACTGAGAATGTGCTCTGTTTATATTATTCCCCTATCTTCAGTCAAATCATTGTCATGGAAATGGATTAATACTGGGCCAGTCTCTGTCCTCATCAAAATCTTTCTTGCCAAAAAAAAAAAAAAGAAAAAGAAAAAAAGAGAAAAAGAGTAATAAGAATTTCAATGTTTCATGTATCAATAAGATTTTAATAGCATGCTTTGATCTTCTTGCCAGTCTATCACTTGATTGGCCGAGCAGCATCCATCTTCCTTAATCATCATCGACTGGTGTTTGTTTCTGGGAAATTCTCTCCTTTTTTTTAATTATTTGGTCATTGTTGAACCACTTCTGGGTTCCTTGTGCCATTTTATTTCTTGCAAGTGCATCTCAGTGAGTGATTAAAGCAGATTTTTTTCACTTAAATCTCAAATACTAAATTCTCTCGCTTAAAAAAAAAAAAGGAAAGGGAGAGGTTGTGTGTTTGTGCATGTCTTTAGATAGAGAAAGGCTGGCATTTAGAAGTTGAAAGCACGAGAAAGAAACGCTCTGTATATTTTTTTTTTTTGCCTGTGAAAACCCTTTGGAGGGTTAAATCTTATCCAGGCTGCATGTGTGAATACCTGTTGCACATGAACTAACAAATTAGCAGCAAGAAACCAAGTTTGACAGGCACTGCCAGGCAGGCTGAAACATCCAGGAAAATAAGTGTTCTCCCCGGTGATGGAGCCTCTTCTAAAGGCTATTTTTACTCACTCTGAACCCCCAGGTTCATGGAAAGTAAGCTGACCCATAAAAATACATAGTAAATAATTTTACACGTATCATGCTCATTTGCATGTGAATTAACCCAATTTATGGCCATAAAGACAGACTTTGTCAGTGCACAGAAGATGCAAACAAGTAGCAGGGGCAGAGGAGAACTGCCCACGGTTGAAGATTTGTCGCATTTCTGCACCACTCAATATAAATACTTGCTGTGCCTCAAACGAGGTTAAAATGACGGTGACAGCTCAGATCTGTGTGGCGATAGATAGATAGAGAGGGAGATACAAGAAGTTCTTACATTTTCCTTCTGTATTTGCATTTTCTTCCAGGTATAGATCTCGCAGTGTCTGTTAACTGATTATTTCTTTTAAATAAGTAGGAAAAAAAAAAAGAACAAAAAAACTCCCTTTTTCTCACCCGACTGCTTATTAGATTTGATATTGGGAAAAGCCCTTCATTTACCCCGAACAAATAGTTCTGTTTTCCACCACTCGCTGTCATGTTTAAAGTAAATAAGTTCTGGTCCCTCCAGCACTGCTGAACTCATTCACTTCCCAGAACAAAGCCATTGTGTGGAGGTCCACAACAGCCCTTTTCTCTCCTTCCCCGAGCGGGATCTTCCCCGGCACCGCAGTGTGCTCCCCAGCTCCGTGAGCCATTCACTACTGTGCCAGTGCTAAAAGTGTGCATGCTTTATTTCACAGAAGAAATGAAGGAAGATTATGACACTATGGGGCCTGAAGCCACAATTCAGACCACCGGAAACAATGGTACAGGTAAGGCCTTGCATGGTGTGAGCACCGCTTTTCTTTGGGATCACGTAGAACTAGCTGTGCATGAAGAGTGAGAGTGGCAAAACAATCGATTCCTTGTTTTCTGTTAAATATTTAGGAAATATTGACATAATTCTCCTGGTTTTTAATTTTCCCCCTCCCAGCTTGATCACAAGAGCACAGTGACCAATTCATGCAGTGAAGAGTCCTTGCTACCCCTCCCGTGTGTCACAACATTTTAGACTCTAGTTACTCCTTGTAGCTGCATCCTTGGGAGATAATAGTTCTCAGCAGTGTGAGGAGATGTTTTTTCAGCTAAGGTGAACCTTGGATAAAGTAGCTGGGCCAAGATAGAGTAGCCTTTTAATGAGAGAAACTGTATAAGAGCTTGATAATGGGGATGGGGTGCACCCTCCTTGGCAGCCCCACAGAGGGGTGGTGCACAGAGTGAGCTGCTTCAGAGCCTGGAAACACTTTTTCAGCAAGACACACATAAACCCCTTACATAGATACACAGACACACACACTTTAAATGCATATTTATGAGATTATAATGTTTCTGGCTAATCTTTTTTTCCCCCCACTTTTCGCATCTCTTTCTTTCCCCTCTTCTTAGAAATCAATACATTTGGTGGCACAAGAAGTGTGACAGAGATATTTAGCAGGCATCACCTCTGAGCCATCTCTCTTTTTCTGTAGCAGAGCAAGCCAGCAAAAGGTTTCTGTTGCTATTTTCTAATCCAAATGAATTCAGGGGTTTACCATGTTCTTTCCAAAGGCTCCACTCCATCCTCAGCACAGCTGAATGCCATACATCACCCAATGTTTCTTCTGCATTTTGTCACAATTTGAGATGTTGCAGATAGATTTACACAGCTAAAAGGAAGAGTTTTCTAGTATAAGCACATTTCTATGCATTCCATTATGAAATTTAGCTCATAGGTAATACTCTCCACAAATATTACTGTAAAAGGTGGTACCAAAGTCTCGCAAGGATTTTATTACTCACACTTTCCTAATGTTGGTAACACCCACATAAAACCCCAGTGCTCTTATTAAGCAACACAAGAAATTTACTTTATCATTCTTGAGGGGGAAAATAATAGGAAAATAAAACCGTGTCACTGCTTTCTTCATCCATTAGATTTATTATGCATGAAAGGAGGGTGGCACCGAGGCACAGTTCATCATTACGTATGTACTTAATGATGTTGCTGTGCAGAACTGACTACATATGCACCTCAAAAGCTTATTTTATTTCCAAGAGACGGCAATAAAGTGACAAATTGTGCTTAGCACTTGGAGAAATGGGACTTTAAAAGACATCTGATTCAGAAATAAGGCTTGATGGTTATCTGAATTACCATTACCAGAGACTTTGAGGTCCCCTATCAGTCCGTGTGACTTCCTTTGCACATATTTTCCTTACCATAACAGGCCTTGACTCTTTCATGCTTGTAATGTGGTCTGCTTGAAGGGGAAGACTTCATGTCCTCTTAGTCCCTTCCCTTCCAGTATCTGATGGCCTTGTCTTCCAGCTCCTCGTCGGCCTCACGAAATCTCTACGGGGTCCAGGTGCCATTGAGTCCCTCTGCTAACCCTGAGTGGGGTCCATGGGGTGTCCTGCCTCTACTGGAAAAAATAAGGGTTGCCCCTACCCAGCTTGATGCACTACAGACTCACGGCTCAGGGAGCGCTTTGCATTTAGGTGGTCTGCATTTAAAATGCGAGAGCTTCTCTGGATGTTGCTCCTGGCAATTCCTTCCCCAAATGTCCTGTGCAAGTCCCAGGCTCCTCTTTACTCCAGCTACGATGGGAGGCTTCCTCAAATAACCATCACGAGTTGCCCAGTGCTCTGATAGTGTTTAATTCAAGTCTTCTGTCACTGAGGTGTTCAGAGCCTCTTTCAGTGGAGGCTGCTGCCTCGGCAGGTTGGGTAGAACGTGTTTCTTTAATTGCTGCAGTCTCCATAGACTCTTAAGAGCAATGTCAGATTACTTAGGCATAATAAATACTCTGATAAATTAAATGTTTATGCCAATCTTTTCACCTTGAGTGGAAGATGCCAGGTGACTGTGAGGACCTATAGAATCCTTTATGCAGAGTAAAAGCTCCCCTTCATGCCCAATGAGGTGCCTCAGCCACTATTTGACAAGGAAAGAGAAGAAATCAGTCCCTGAGCCATTTGAGAGCCTTCCTGGATAGTCTGGGACATGTTCAAAGTTTTCTTCTTAGGCCTCACTATAGGCTTTGGGCCTGTCTTGAGTGTTTGGCCTCAAATTTTCCCTGCAGGTTACAGGGGGATTTGATACTGATGTTCAATAAAGTAGCTGAAGTGAGGCTGAGACTCAACCCAATGAAAAAACTTGGATCAGTGACTCCCTCTTCAGCAAAAGCCATTCGACAGTGACCTTCTGGTCTCCTTAAGCCATTTAGGGCATCCTACAGATCAATATGGGCTCTTCCAGATGGGCCAAGGAGGTCTCTCTCATTCAATACAACGTGTCTCCCCCTCTTGATGCCAGATCTCACAGTGCTCTGTGACCTGGGCTGGACACAGAGGCAGGAGATACATTTTCAGACTCACTCACATTCATCTAACCACCAAGTTTCTGTAGGTGCATGCAATAACTGTGGTGCATTTTTAGCATCAAATTCTCTGCAGAATGTCATTAGTAGAGAGAAAGAAAACTGAAAGAAAAGGTCTCCATTATTAAATTATTCTGCTATTGTCAGAGTGGCCACTTCCTAGTGGTACTTAAAGAGAAATCTTGTTATCCATACATTAATCAGTTGCATTTTTATAATGAGCCGTGGAGGCTTCAGAGTGAAAAAGCAAAAGTGACCATTAGGGTGAAAATCTAAGATTTTGGTCCTGCTAAATGAATTTGTAAATATTTCTGGGTATTTCTGCAATGGGGACTTGAAAAAGTGATGTTTAGCAGAAGAGGTTTTTAAAATGTGAATGAAGAAATTCTCATGGTTTATTTTATTCTACCTTTTATGGTTATTGCAACTGGGATTCTTGCAGAGAATAGATTAACAAAATCCCTGTAAACAAACAGAAAAATTTTCCTGGTTTCGATTACTAACATCTGACAAAATTCAAGTGAAGATCTCTTAACATAATTTAAAGAAGGGAAAGAAAACCTTTCAGGGGGAGGAAAACAGAAGTAAAACTTGGCAGGTTGGAGGACAGGCCGTTTTCAGGCTGTAATCTGTGTGTACCAATGGGGGCCTCTCACTTCCTGGCTAATGAAGGCTGTGGTTTTATTAGCTTTGTTTGTGATTAAGGGCAGCTATCACCATCTCACAGGACGAGTTCCCACACAAAATAACTGGTCTCCCAAGCTCCTTGGACCTCTCTCCCACTTTATCTTGAAAGGTCCTAAATGCCTCCAAAGATAGCTTTCCTTAATCTGTTTTATTTTTATGTGACACAGCCACATCAGCTTTTGGAGCTGCAAATATTTCTGCTCTCCAGGCTCCAATAATTAATTGAAAAAAAGACTTATTTGGTGAGGTCACCCACCATAGATCTCGCTGAAATTCTTGCCTCTCAGGAGGGGATGTGCAGTGTGTGTGCAGTGTCAGCCCACAAGGAGTCTATGAACATGGCTTTGTGCATGGAAAATAAATCAGGGCATGGAGGGGGGAAGCAAGTCTTCCACCCAGAAGTCGAGAGAGAAACCTAATGGTTGTCAAATGGGTCTTTTTAGTACCATTGGGTGAGCTTCCACCCATGTCTGAATTGTCAGTAACGTCACTGGTGAGAAACCAGACCCACACGGTCATCCTTCACTATTTGTGTTAATTTGCAGCGTTGCAGCACTGGTTGTATTGTTTCAGTGAAGGATCTATCAGCTTTTCCAATAAATCCCCTTGTTTTAGGGGTTTATAATGTAGACATAAACATTTGCTTTAGCTCCTGGATTGCATGCACAGACATAGAAGCCGAATAATCCCGAGAATTAGGAAGCCAAGGCGGGTAATATCGCAGCAGTCTTCCACAGCCTGTTGGATCAGCCTCCAGATAGACTTGGGGGCAGGAAGGAAGAACCTCATTTAGGTTCAAGTTTGGGATGGAAGCTCTTAATCTTAACTCAGGCCTTGCTTGGTGGCTTGAATCCTAATCCTATAAATGCAATTGCAAAGTCCAAGTGCCCCTAGTTTACCTGGAGGAGAAAAGGGACATGTGGAACCATCTCATGGAGTCATCCTATTTCTCCTCTCCGGAGAAAAACCCCCCCTCCTTGCTTCACAGGTAGCACTTATTGGCTCATGGCCTAAATTTGGCAAAAATAAACTTGTTTTCCTTGGATCTATTGCTAAGACAAGAGAAAGAGTGGAGCTTGGTAGTGTTAAGCCAGAGGGTGGATGATCTTGTAGCTCTTGGAAGAGCTAGGCATAACAGGGGAATTAAAATTTAGATTTACAGCATAAAAAGTAAAGCCTGAGCTTTTTTTCCGATAAAACCAGAAAGTCCTACACCTACTCTGATGCTCTTGTGCCTAAGGTGTACTCAGTAACCACCATTTTGTTATATTTCTCTCCCAGAACAAAATGGAGGTAAAGTACTCTGTCTTCTCCACACTCACACTCCCCTTCTCTAGAAGCTGCTTTATTTTGGGGTTGAAAGAGGAGAATTGTTTCTCATGCTAATAACAAATGGTAACAGGAGCTGCAGAAGGACCAAGAGGACCTCTGTGGTGGTGTAGGCATTCCCTACAAAACCACTGTGATAGGAACAGAAGTTTCCTTCCAAAACCAGGGTCCCGTGCCCTGTGCCATTTGGTCACTGTCACTAAAATACTGCAGAACGGTTGAGAAGCTGCTCAGCTCGTATGAAAAATAGGGCATATTTGTCTCAGCCAGAGGATTTGATTTTATCGGCTAAAGGGATGAGGTTTACAGAGACGGATATCTACTTTTATCGATGACGCCGAGATCAGCGCTTCAAATCAGGCACTGCAGGCTCCCAGTTGTGCCCCAGTCAGAGGTCACGTCTCGTTTTCACTGCCAGCATCACTGCCTTGCATTTTCATAGGAAGCTGAGGCAAAGCATTTACCCATTTCTAAACACCAAGGAGCTGGTTAGTCTCTCATTTCCAGTGGTTACAAACCATAACCCGCTTGATTTCCATGTGTTTACTCCATGTTGCTCCCTGACATCACTGAGAGCAGAATTGTGCCATTTAGTATTTTACTTTTACATGAACTCCAGAATAGTTCATGGTGTTTCCTCATTTTCTTATTTCACCTTACCAGAAATACATTAAAAATTTAATCAATCATAAGTGGTTATTTTCATTTACGGTCAGTTAAAAACAAGTATCTTTAGTTCCTTGCCACCAACTGTGTCTTCCAAGACTTGTTAATAAACAAAGAAAAACAATTTAGAGGAAGAAAATAATAATCGCCTTTTTTTTCCTTTTCTAGTATAATTATATTATTATTTGTCTATAACATCCCAGAGTTTTAAGGTCTTTCCTGTAAGCAGTGTTCATACATGGAGGAGAAAAGCACATTTTTAGTAACAGGATGCTTTGTGCCTGAGTATGTATTATGTTTCATGGACATTGCATGGATAATAAAAAATTGAGGTTACATTTAAAGAAAAGAAGGAAAACTCTTGTATGGACTGTCAAAGTGATTTTAGGCTTGATGACCCTGTTATGGTCTAAACTGTGTGGTTCTATTGCAGAAATCATGAAGCAATAAGTTTTTAAAACAACCCATTCTTCCATTATAAGTTAATTTTTCAGAGAGGAAAGAAAAAGTGAGAAGATGTGAGCAATTTTCTTCTTGTGCCTGACAAAGAGCAGCCTGAGGCAGGACCTGTCTCAGAAAAGTTTGGTCTTTTACAACCTGCAACTACCATCTCCCACATGGAGACTGTCTCAGGGTCTGCATGATCCAGGGGCAGCTGAGCTCAGTCCTGTAGGTTGAGCTGTGCTCATGCCAAAAGCCGTGAGACCCCCAGGAGCCCTGTGAAGGTTGTTCAGGTTCCAGCAGTGAAAGATTACCTGCATTACCCAAGCCTCATAAACTTCTCCTGCTGCCCTGTAGAGCCCCTGTTCTTGTTAATTTAACTGCCCGCCCTTCCTTCCATCCACGCTGGTGGAAAGCCCGCATTAATTTTATTGGGAGCTGGAGCAAGGCCGATGAGAGCAAGGATCCAGCTGCAGCCCCAGCCTTGTAGCTCCAGCACATCTGCTCAACCTGTAACGTTGCTGACCGGCCCAAGCTCTCTGGGATGATGCACTCAACCACCCTTTCTTTTCTCCTTCTCTAATTTTAGTGAAGAACGCAAATTGCACGTCAGACTTTGAGGAATATTTTGCCAAAAGGAAACTGGAGGAAGGAGATGGGCATGCAGTCAGCATAGCAGAGTACCTGCAGCGCAGCGACACAGCCATTATTTACCCTGAAGCCCCCGAGGAACTGTCTCGCCTTGGCACTCCAGAGGCCAATGGGCAAGAAGAAAATGGTGAGGCTGTAATTCATTTTTAGCCAGTATCCTGACCTCGTGCAGCTGTTGCAATTATAAATGCACTACATGCCTGGGTGTTTACCTTAAAAATTGAAGAACAGCTGCAGCAGCATGGAATTTCATGAGCAAAGATTGGGGCTGTAATTTCAGTGTATTGTGATTTTTTAGTCAGCACATTTGTATTATTCGGTGGGTGAACTGTAGAGCTGAATTTAAACAGGAGAAAGGCTGCCGCTCTACTTGGGAATTTGGGAAGTTTTAATAGAGTTTTAATGCAACAAAAGACAGAGTAGCCAGCCTATTGCTCTCCAATGCCTTGATAAATAATTGGAGAAGAGTCAGTAGGAAGGATTCGGTCAATGGCATAAGTAACATAATGAGCTGGGGCTGGAATGCAAATTGCCAATTGATCAGGAAAAGTATTTCTTAGTTTTCCAGCCAGCCAGGTCTGCGGGAGGAGTGATGCCCATAATTAATTTCCCGGCGGGGTCCAGAGCGGGCCCTGCGAGTCTGCCGTGGGCGCGCGCGGGTGCCGGTGCCTCCCGCCGCCGGTTGGAAGCGCCGTCCCTCCCTCCCGGGCAGCAGATTGCGGCGATTCCTCTCATACCATCCCGGGCAATCAGCCCATGAGCTGCCATTGATTTGCTGACCTTTTGGCCTGCCTCTCTTTCCCCCCCCATCCCGGGGCGCAGACCTGCCACCTGGAACTCCAGATGCCTTCGCCCAACTGCTGACCTGCCCCTACTGCGACCGGGGCTACAAGCGCCTGACGTCCCTCAAGGAGCACATCAAGTACCGCCACGAGAAGAACGAGGAGAACTTCTCGTGCCCTCTCTGTAACTACACGTTTGCCTACCGCACCCAGCTCGAGCGGCATATGGTGACACACAAGCCAGGGACAGATCAGGTGGGGGGCTGGTTTTAAGTGATTTCTTTCTGTAATAACCCCTTAGAGAAACGATATTGCTTTGATTGGCAATCATTATTAATTTTTCATGGCATTTTGAAGATGCAGATCTTTTAATGGTAATAGCTTTAATTGAGGTCTAAATGATTTTTTGATGGTCTCTTCTAATATGATTTAATAGTCTTATGTTCACGATCGAATGAGTGTGTTAATTTCTAATTTAGAAATTTTATTTGCACTTTAACTTGACTTTAGTTTCGTTTTTATGTTCCTCAAAAAGTGAATGAAACTGTAGCATTTTAATTATACATTATTAAACATCTCAGCAATTTTAATTCCATTTTTCACCTAGTTTTACTTTGCAGTGTTGCAAATAGGAGCTCCAAGACATACTAAAAGATCTGCTAATATTTTTTCATTACTTTTTGAGTAACCTTTTCAATCACATGAAATTATGCGTATTTTGTATAATCGTTTGTTAGACATAATTACACATTTTGAGAAGAACTCTTCCGACAGTACATGTAGGCTATCATTTGTGATTGTGCCACTAGAATTGGGCATTGCTCTCATTTGTATAGCCCGGCAGCGTATCTGCAATAAATCAAAGCCGTTTTTTCCTCGATGGGGTACATGTAATATTATATCAGTGCCGCATTTAAGGAAATGCTGTGTGTCTCAAACAGGTGACTGAGCTTCCCTAGTGCTCCTAGATGGGCTGGTGATAGACCTGCGCCACAAAATTCTTTACACACCAGCAGAAAAACTACTCCTCGCTGGAGGATTACTTTTGAAAACCCATCCTAAGGAGGGCTGTAATGGAAGCTCAAATGGCATGGTTAAAAGTTGAATAAATAGATGTATGCATTGTGTCAAATTATAAAGCCTTTATGCCATATTTATTTTTCTTAAAAACCTGAAAATCACAATCAGCTGGATTTCTCTTGATGGGTTTTTCTCAGCATAAGGTAAATTCAGTTAGGCAAACACACATCTTCCTAATCACATGATTTTTGCAATTAGCATTTTTAAGAGAACCGTATCTTTTGCTTGATCTTAAATCAATATAAATGGCTCCAGAGCACTTTCTCCTAGTCTTTCCTTCCCATGGCTTTTCCAGCAGACAAACACATTTTCCCATATATATTTTTCCTAACCTGATCCACCGTAAGGTTCTCCCTTTTGCCTCATATCATTAAAAACACCAGGGAGGGAACAAAACCCGCCTGGATATTTATCCAACGTAACCGCCTGAAATTTCACATGCGAGAGCGCGCTGGTACTGGCGCATTATGAATGGTAGCTTTGGTGTTGAAAAGTCCCCTCATTTGCTCATGGCATTTACAATTAGTAAATTAAAATGATTGTATCATATTAACAGTGGCACAACTAAAGTTTATAGTAGTCCTCGGAGGGCGATGGGGGGAGACAAAACAGCTGTTGCTGTTTGTTTATGCAACTCAGCAACATATGAGCGCGGGTCCCTCAATGGCGCGCGGCGGGCTGGGCTCTGCTTGATCTTTGAAGGTTGCTGCTGTTTGAACAAACCTCCCTGTGTCCCATGTAACACCATCTGTCTCGCCAGGAATGTGGGAAGAGGCAGCACACCCTCGCAGTTGTCATACCGTTTCGGCGCTGCCTTTTTTTTTTTTCTCTTCTCTTTTTTTTTCCCCCCTCCCTGCTCCTGCAAAAGGCTTTTGTGTCGTGGTTGCCTGCAGAAGGCTGACCTCCTGCCTTGAGCATCCAGAGTGGTTGGCTACATGATTATCAAAATAATAATTATTTTTTAATTAATTATTTTTTTTCTCTCTAAATTCAAAGTCATGGGGCTTTCCTTGCTTGTTGCAAAAAGGTCAGCTGCCTTTGATTATATCTTTACACCACTTTTAACTTTCAACTTTCTCTCGCACCTCAGAAGAGCACCAGGGGAAAACATGGTACGAAAGGTAGCTCAAGTCTTTCCTGCTGCTCTGTGATTTTAAAAAACATTTCCAGCAGCAGCTTATGCCAAAGACGCAGTCTCTCCTGCTTGATAATGAATTAAATCTTACACAAAATGCCACTAACGACAGTGTTTCTCTCTTTACTCCACATGCAGTAAACAGAATTTTTAAACAAGCCGAGTCCCACATGTTCAGAATCTGCTAGGAATATTAAGAGCCACAAATCTTCTTATAAAACTGTTTCTCTCATCGTAAGATACCTTAAAGCAACACATTTCTGATGAGAGACTTAGGAAATAATTCTAAAGCAAATATCGAATGCTCATGTGAAAGTACTTTCTCATTTGTTTCGGTTTACTGCCAACATTTTGATTTTTATTGCAACACTGATGAGACAAATAAATGTACATGCAGACCTTTTGGTCCGCTTGACAAATTCAGAGAGACATTAATTTAATTTTTGTTTTTTAAGCTTGAAATTCATGGTTTCTCTTGCATAAAATTCATGTTGGTATCTCTTTTTTTTCTTCTTTTCCTCCCAGCACCAAATGCTGACCCAAGGAGCAGGCAATCGCAAGTTCAAATGCACTGAGTGTGGCAAGGCCTTCAAATATAAACACCATCTGAAGGAACACCTGCGAATTCACAGTGGTGAGTAGCGGAGGTGCTGGTGTGCTCATTTGCATTTTGTTTAATTAGCTGAGTTTTAAAGACTGCTTAAAATTTACACAGTTCTGCTTCTGGCTTCTTGGAGCTACTAAGGTATTTCATAAGTGATATCTGAGTCATCCTCATTTATCATGCTGTTAATACCACGGTCTCGCTGAAAGATTTGGAAATAGTAAAGCTTCCTGCAAATAATATAGATTGTTTGGCAGTTTGAGTTCAGAAGCGTTCATTCATCGCTGTGCAGCGGGAACCTGAAGAGTCCATTACATTTTCCAAAATAAAAAGTCCCCCCGAGTGAAACACAACTCATATTCTCAGATAACGAGTAACTGCCAAGCGTCTCAGATTGAATGACTTGGGCATTTTGGCTCTCCTGCCTGATGCAGAATTCAGCACACAAAATGTCACCAGGCTCTGCCCAGCCACAAACTGACGTGGATGTTCTAACATCAGGACTGAGTTTCTCATACTGGTTCTCATATCCTGTGAAAATTCCATTTTTTGAGAGAAATAAAAAAAAGAAACAAATCAAATTTGAACAGTTTTGATTTGATTTGACTCCCTTCCTCACAGGATACTCGCCTGTGACTTGCCCTGGTCAGTCTGGAGCCAATCTCACATCTTGATGGCTGTTGCCACCTGCAGACCCTGGGTCCAAACTGACCTCAAAATCTGTAGAAAGAGGAAGGTAAAGCAGTGGTGGTGCACGGCCATGTTCATAGAATTAATATTTCCCTCACTATTAATCACTAGATACACAGGCGATCAGTTAGATATCAAATGCAATCTCTTGCAATTATAGCAGCAAGAATGATAACTAACATTTGGTTTTAATTATCATTTCAGGTGAAAAACCATATGAGTGTCCAAACTGCAAGAAACGTTTCTCCCATTCTGGCTCCTACAGTTCGCACATCAGCAGCAAGAAGTGTATTGGTTTAATCTCTGTAAATGGCAGAATGAGAAACAATATCAAGACGGGTTCTTCTCCTAACTCTGTATCTTCCTCTCCTACTAATTCAGCCATCACACAGCTGAGAAACAAGCTGGAGAATGGCAAACCACTTAGTATGTCTGAGCAAACAGGCCTACTGAAAATTAAAACAGAACCACTAGATTTCAATGAGTACAAGGTTCTTATGGCCTCACATGGGTTTAGTGCAACTAGTCCTTTTATGAATGGTGGACTTGGAGCAACCAGCCCCTTAGGAGTTCACGCGTCTGCTCAAAGTCCAATGCAGCACTTAGGTGTAGGGATGGAAGCACCGTTGCTCGGGTTTCCTGCGGTAGGCAGCAATTTAAGCGAGGTGCAGAAGGTCCTACAGATTGTGGACAACACGGTTTCCAGGCAGAAAATGGACTGCAAGGCTGAAGAGATCTCCAAGTTGAAGGTTTACCATATGAAGGATTCATGCTCTCAAGCTGAGGAACAAGGAGTTACCTCCCCCAATATTCCCCCTGTGGGTCTTCCAGTAGTAAGTCATAATGGTGCCACTAAAAGTATTATTGACTATACATTAGAGAAAGTCAATGAAGCCAAAGCTTGCCTCCAGAGCTTGACCACAGACTCGAGGAGGCAGCTCAATAACATTAAAAAAGAGAAGCTGCGAACCCTAATAGACCTGGTAACTGAAGACAAGATGATAGAGAACCACAACGTATCCACTCCATTTTCATGCCAGTTCTGTAAAGAAAGCTTTCCTGGTCCCATTCCGTTGCATCAGCATGAGCGTTACCTGTGTAAAATGAACGAAGAAATCAAGGCAGTCCTTCAGCCTCATGAGAACATGGTTCCCAACAAACCTGGAGTGTTTGATAAGCAAACCCTCTTGCTGTCATCAGTACTTTCTGAGAAAGGAATGACTAGCCCCATCAACCCATACAAGGACCACATGTCTGTACTTAAAGCATATTATGCTATGAATATGGAACCCAACTCTGATGAACTACTGAAAATTTCCATTGCTGTTGGCCTTCCTCAGGAATTTGTGAAGGAATGGTTTGAACAAAGAAAAGTCTACCAGTATTCAAGTTCCAGGTCACCATCACTGGAAAGGGCCAGTGCCAAGGTGGCGCTGGCTGCCACCAACAACACTCCCACTAAAGACTCTTTGTCAGCCAGATCTCCAATAAAGCCTGTGGACTCTATAACTTCACCATCTATAGCTGAACTCCATAACAGTGTTACTAATTGTGATACTCCTCTCAGGCTAACAAAACCTCCTCATTTTACCAATATTAAGCCAGTTGATAAATTGGACCACTCTAGGAGCAATACTCCTTCTCCTTTAAATCTTTCTTCCACATCTTCTAAAAACTCCCACAGTAGTTCTTACACTCCAAACAGTTTCTCTTCTGAGGAGCTTCAGGCTGAGCCATTGGACTTGTCTTTACCAAAACAAATGAAGGAACCCAAAAGTATTATAGCCACAAAGAACAAAACAAAATCTAATAGTGTAAATTTAGAACACAATAGTGTTTCTTCATCATCTGAAAACTCAGATGAGCCGCTGAACTTGACATTTATCAAGAAGGAGTTTTCTAATTCAAATAATCTGGATAAAAGCACTAACCCAGTATTTGGTATGAACCCATTTAGTGCCAAACCTTTATACACAACGCTTCCACCACAGAGCGCATTTCCCCCAGCCACTTTTATGCCACCAGTCCAGACCAGTATTCCTGGGCTGCGACCATACCCAGGACTAGATCAGATGAGCTTCCTACCACATATGGCCTATACCTACCCAACTGGAGCAGCTACTTTTGCCGATATGCAGCAAAGGAGAAAGTACCAGCGGAAACAAGGATTTCAGGTAAAATGTTTCAACAGTTTTTCCCTTTGAAAGGCTAGAATTTTGTATATTGTGATATGTCCTCTTACAGAAGAAAAAGACCAAAGCTATAATCAACACTTCCAGCAAAATTAGCAGAGTTTATTTAAGTCTGAACTTGGAAAGATGTGGTGGAGTAGGAAAATAAATTGTAGTTAACAGTGCCTCTACTTGGATTCAGAAGCAGTACCAATTACTTTGAGCAGGCATAATGACCTTTATTCTGTTAAGAGTTTAGCCATTTCTTGTTAGATTTGTATAGTAATATAATAATAGTAATAATAATAATAATAATAATAGTAATAATAATAATCATCCATGAAAAATGGTATCCTAGAGGAAAAAAAAAAGGAAATTTTGTAGGGAAATTTATCTCTTCAGGACATAACTACAGTTCATCAAAGAGAAAAGGAGCAGTGGGAGACCCCTTGGGAGTCACCCGCCACACTTGGACACAAAGTTGTATCCCTCTAAGCAGATGTCCGTACAGCCTCATGGGCACTGTAATCCATTGAAAGCCTTCTGAGCTTCCTTCTCCATATTTTTGGGGGATTGTTCACCCACCAATCATGGGAAAGTTGTCCTCTCTTCTCACGAATGTCTGGGGGATGAGAAATGTTGACCCATAGCCCCTTCCTTTGGGCCACCTACTGCTCTTCCCAGACTCCTAGTCCTCTAATCCTGCCAGTCATCTGGAACAGCTTTGAAAAAACCCCAGAGATTAAATGAAATTATTTGGAGAGGTAGCAGCCAGGGCCCTTAATCACAGACAAAGTCTTTCCCTGGACACATAGTCTGGGTCAGCACTTTTTTGTGCCCAGATACAACCCTTGATCCTTCCCTCAGGTCATCCCAGAGCCAACACAGGTGTAGGAAAGGATTTTGTCCCTTGCATGCCTGCAGTGAAGAGCAGCTCCACAGAAGTCTTGTACATTTATAGCCTTTTGCTGGGTGTATTCAGATACAATGTACAGAGTTTAGTTAAATGAGATTAACTGATTATAGATTAATAATTTTTTCTTGCATTTGCTCCTGTTCCCCTATGTCCTATTACTGTCTATTAGTAATTTTACTGACTAGTAAATGTTTTATAGTTTCAAATGTGAAAATCAGGTATGGTTTTACATTACAGACTGTAATCCCTCTTTGCACAATAGGAGCATAAATAGCACTGCACCTCCATAACAGCTGTTCCACTATTCCAATTTACAGTACATCTGCCCTCTTTGTAAATGTATTTAAGCCTATTTAATCTTCTCTAATATTAATTAGTGCAAACCTAGTCTAAGAAAACTGAACTGTGTGATAGCAAATGGAAATGTATGTTATCATGCAAGTTTGCACTCTCTTTGGATCAAGACAAAATAAATATCAAGAAATTTAATAATTTACTGATCCACATTCATTATTGCTTAATGCTGAAGGCTGTTTTAACATAGATAGAACATTGATAAAAAGTGTTATTAATATTCCCTATTTCAAATTACAAAATTAAATATAAAAATATAGCTTGAGGCCTTTAGTCGGGAGACATACATTTAAATGGATTGCATAATAATAACATTTGTACCTAAATATAAAATTCAATTAAAACCTTTCTACAGATACAGAATGTATCCAAATTTTGGAGTTTTGAAAGGAATGATCCCTTAGCTGTTGCTTACATTTACCTCTGTAAAATATTACAATACCTTTTTCTGGCCATGAAGAGCCTCCCCTTCACACTTTCCGCTTCTTGGAAATATTTAGTGCTGGTATGGGGAATGCTGTTGGTCTGTGCAAACCATATTACTGCAGAGTGCTCAAAGACAGAAAGTTGGTTTGAGGCATAGAAGGCTCCTCATTATTTCCATAGTCTCCATCAGCTGTACTTTCATTATTCATATTCCTAAGCTAAGAGGGACCACCGAGGCACGATTGTAACTTCCCTGGGATGGCTGGTGGGCAGGATTGGTGGTGGAAGCGGCTGTCGCTGACGAGCGGTTCCCTCACAGGGAGAATTGCTTGATGGAACCCCAGACTACATGTCCGGCCTCGATGACATGACGGACTCCGACTCCTGTCTGTCCCGAAAGAAGATCAAGAAGACGGAAAGTGGCATGTACGCGTGTGACTTATGTGACAAGACATTCCAGAAGAGCAGTTCCCTGCTGCGACACAAATACGAGCACACAGGTAGGGCAGCCGCGCACGCCGAGGGCAGGGTCGAGGGTCGTGCTGTGCTCTCCACAGCCTTTCATGAGTACGTTTGTGCAGGTGCTGAGGCTTTCAAAAGATTCTTTTGCTCTGATCGACTTCTTTGTTTAATTTTTATTGGTGGTTACTGCTTGGCGAAGGACAGTTGGGTGCGACGGAGTGAGTGTTGGTGGGTGCTGTGTGAGATTTCATGCAGACTGTGATGGCATTTGTGGTAATCAGCATCTCCCAGGACAAGCCCTCTTGAAATGAGACAGGCCCCAGCACTCAGAAACAGCTGCAACTTGGTCAACACAAAGTGTGCCGTGGGAAGGAAGAGTGACCATGTATTTCTTGTTTCTTAAGCACTATCTGACCCAGCTCCATTTAATCCAGTAGGAAAACTTCCACTGACGTTAGCAGCATGAGAGCTGACTCTGGCCGAGTTATCTGAAAGTCAACAGCTTAGGGGGGATTCCTCTCACTGTGATTTTGCACACCAGCAGCACAAGCAGGTTGCAGTTCACTTTTTCACTTCCCACTTAATGCCCAGGGAAGGTTCCTTTCTTTCCTGAGCAGGAAGTGATTTTTGTCTAGTTCAAGGAAGATTGCCAAAGCTCACCACACACTGTCAGCTTAAAAAATACTTTGGTTTGAAAAAGACCTTCCATCACACCTATGCTGGCCGTGGTTCCCCTTACAGGCAGTGCTCCCTTCCCCACAGTCAGCCAGGACAGAGCTCTCTGAGGGCCACAGATCGGCTCAGCATGTTTCAGTTAGGGGAAAATGGGACCGGAGCTTCCCAAATAATAGAGATATCAAGTTATGTTGGACAAAGGGAATGTGAATTATCATCTGAATTATTGTGCAGCAGGACATAAACCAAACTCCAACTTCCTAGCGGTAGAAAAAGTTTACTCAGGAGGAAACTTTCCTTAACTTTGAAAGCTGAGTCCCGCTTCAGGAAATGAAGCAAGTCACATCATCCTTCAATCTCACCATGTGAGGGTAAAAACCTTATACCTCTCTATTAATACATCTTCCAGGCCCCACATAACCCTTTGGCTTTTCACAGATGAAAAATTTACAATTCAGAAGTGGACTGTGCCTTTAAAACAAAACCCTTTACTTTGTTATTTTTCCTTCTTACACTTTTCTTCCAAATTTTAAACTAATCCCACAAAGGAAAATACAAAAGGAAGTAAAAATACACGTGGGATTAGGAAAGAAAATTAAAAGCAACATTTTGGACTAGATCAGCCAGTTCATTGGTGGAATGTGCTTCCCACTACATTATTCAGATCAAATTGTTTATTCAGTAGAAGAAGCTTTGAAGGCTTTACATCCCTGCACCTTTCCTCTCCTGAATGATTTTATTACAGCCATCTGCAAACATTATGGTTTACTACACTACTACTGTAAAGCTCTTATGTTAGAACTGGCCTTCATATATATCAGGATCTGGACATATGGTTGAATCCCATAAAGTTGGTAGTCCATAAGGTCGACAGACATATGGTTGAAAGGCTGAAAATTTGACAAGCTGAAATGTGTGCAATCACCTTGATTTGCAAAATAAACTGCATTCGTAATAGCAAAAATATGTTATGGTCTTGAAGTAGCATGGGAACCTACTGCCTAGAAAAATGCCACACAGCTGCAGTGCAGGGACTCTTCTCCTGCTTCTTTCCTCTGCCCCTTTCGGCTTCTCAACTTCATGTCCATCAATTTTATGGGACTCAGCCTCATGATCCAGAACATGTATAGGGTGTCAGATTTAATATGCTAGAACTACAGCACATCATCAGGCTGGAGCCTGGCATTTAGGGACAGGAAGGATGATCTTGTGGCAGAGGCACAGGTAGTGAGAGCACTGCACTCTCCCCTGCCTCGCCACAGACTTCCTCTGCGAATTACAGCAAATTGCTTCAGCTTTCTCTCACCTTCGCCCATCTTTGAAACACGGGGAAATGATACCAGCCCGCCTCTCTGGGGTGTTGTAAATATTAATTCACGAAATCCTGCGATGGAGCTCGCTGGATAAAGCTGGAAGTGCTATTATCAAGGATGCGTTTGCTTTTATGGAGCTGATGCCTTCAAATAAATACCTACTTTTATTCTCTTAATCTTTCCTAGCCTCTGTTTTCAGGTAGCCACTTCAAGGCATCAGCTCCTCAGTGCATCACGCTAGTGTTTGAGTGGCTGCGAGCTCTGACGGGCTTGGCTGGGCCAGCCCCAATACCTGATGCACAGCCTTCAGGAAGCACACTGCACTGGCACTCTGGCTGATGGCTCAGGTGCATCTTAAGTTAATTTCAAATTAATTTGATGTTTCAGGCAGAGCTTGTAATTGGATTAATAACATAGGTGTGAAACTGCAGTCCATGTTCAGTGGAAGGAACCGAATTGAAAGTAAAACCCTTTTCTGCCTTTGGGGTCATTGTAAGAGCAGGCCCAGGTTTTTCAACCAACTTTTTGAAACCTAAAAAAGAGAAAAAACCTTTTTTCTGAGGGTGTTCCTGTTTTCTGAGCAGCTGATCATGACCTGTTGTAGCTTCATTAAAAACGTATTCTAGGAGGAATTGGAAGGCTTCCTGTCTTTCTGGAGAAGCACAAATAATGGATGTTGTTTATACCAGTCTCCTTTTTTCTGTGTAAAAAGAATATATGTGTTTTATTAGGACTTTGGGAAAATCAGATTTTTATTTGTCACCCCTTCTCAAGGTCCGTGTACCTATTGCAGCCAGTGATAGAACAAGGGTTGAAAGAGTCAGACAGAGGCCCCTAAAAATTTATCACAGGGAAATTATTTGAAGCACAACATTGACAGGTAAAATTACATAAGCTGCCTGAATCATTGTTTACTGTTTATCAAGTGTTGTGTTGTGGAGCTGAGTTTCCCTACCAGGGCAAGAAAAATGGGATTTGGCCAGTTCTTTTTGTCAACCCAAGAACTTCTGGTAGGACCATGCGGCCAGCCGCAGGACAAAGAGCTCTGTGATTACCTCTGTACGCCATGCCTGCCACAGCTGGAGCGCAGTAGAAAAAAAGGCCCCAGATTTCACAATCCATAGTTTTTAATTTGTGCAGTACTGGTGGTATTCTGCAATAGCTTTCAGCTTCGTGGGGAGACGGAAAATTTATTGTGTTACTGTAATGGGTGAATTGCATTGGTTCTGGCTCATCTGAAATTTAGCGTAGAGGCCACCGTTTGTTGCAGAACCAAATTCTGACAAGTTAATTTTGGTAGGCCGTTGAATTCTGAGAGAAGTTATGTGTCCCTCTTAGAGTCTGAGCTTCACAAGGTCCTATTTCCTTAAAGCCAGGGGATGCAGCACTGTAATTAGGGGCAGAGCGTGGCAGGTAGCACAGGCGTTCAGTGCTTACATGATTTTCCTGTGGAGTCTTACGGACTCATCCTAATTTGGTCAGGCTGAAATTAGTTGAGCCAATATGGGATGTGTCTAATCTCAGATTTTTCCAAGCTGCTTAGCACAAGGTTCAAGACACTTTCCTTACGAAAGGTGAAGAAGGTGGTTGCCTTCATGGCAAACCACCAGTGCTTTGGTGAGCAAAATAACCTTTGTGCTGCCAACAGGGAGGGAAACCAGGAGTGGGTGAGCGAGCAGAAGAGCAACCAGAAGGGAGCATCTAGAAATAGAGAAATATCCTGGCTCCTGGTCCAGTGACAGGAATAAGGTGAGGGTTAGTGTTTGTCCTGCCCTCGCCAACGCCCGTGTCTGCCACACACCAGCTTTGTTGTAGCTTCACAGGGGAACTCTCAGCGTGCCTGCTCCACAACAAAAGCTGGAAACAGTTTTTCAGAATCCTACCTAGAAATTTAAAATCCTTTCATTGTTGTTCTCTATTACATCATATTCTATTTTATTACTTGTGTGGGCTGTCGAGGGCCTCATAGCTGTGCTAGGGCTTTCATCCTTTCCTTTTCCACTGTATATTTTATTAAGACCTCTTTTTTATTTTTGTAGCTTTCATGCTGATGCAAGCACTAGTTTTATTTCCAGATTGATTCTGTAAACTAAATATTGTTCTTGAGTCTGGTAGCAAATCAGCTCTCTCTGGCTAGTATTTTGAATTCCCAGCTTGGGAGTTTTCTTTATTTAGAGCTTGATTCATAAAAAATTTACATGCTATTTAAAGGTTATTTTTTCTTGCTTTACTCTGATACAAGTTTAGAATTCCCCATTTTACACTCAAATAAAGAAAAAAAAAAGGATATATTCTATGTTTGTGTCTGCAGACAAGGTCTCCTATTGAAAATGGAACAGGTGCAGCTTGGGCAATTATATATAAATTGCATTTATCTTGCACCTTTGACCGCTTTTCTATGCTCTGGCCACTAATCCATCTCCACTGGGACTACATCTAACATCCAAACCCCTGAGCAGCTTCAAAAGAACTGCCTTTAAAAAAAATAAAAACAAACTGTCACAAAAATGTTTCCTTCTTTCTTCCGAAGAGTGGGATTTCTGTTTGGTCCCCTCCCATGGAAAAGAGACCCACTTGCCTTAGGCAAAGGATGGGTGATATTTAGTCTGGGACCAGTGACAGCTTGTGATCTGATGTCTTGTGACTTTTATACCACTGCAAATGGGAAATGCACAGCTTTTCAGTCATAGACTTTTAGCCCCAGAAGATTGAGAGATACTGTCAGGGATTTTTTTGTTGTTGTCTTGTTTTAGCAGAAATGCAATTTTAGAGACTTTGCAAACAGATTAGTTATAATTTCCTCTCTGTAGACTGAGCGTGGGCCCCCATGGGAACCTGTGTTTTGCAATGAAAAAAAAAAAAAGGCCCAAACATTTCCTCTAGATATTTGAGAGAGATTTATCATTTAGTTTCATTGCAAAATGTGGCATCTACATCACTCACCCATCTGATGAAACACAAGTTTTTCATGAGCCCTCCTGTGAGCTTCCTTGGGTCCATCTCTCCTGGCTCCATCCCCCATGGATGACACCGGGGATCTCCGATGGGATTGGATACAACCCGTGGGATAGGATGTCAAATCTGCTTCCTTTTGACTTATCTCTACTCCAATGATGTTATAAATGTTGTGACGTTGCATGACAGTGCTCTAGGACAAGGTGGTGCCTTCAAAATGAACAAGAGTTGGTTTAGATACTAGGACTTTAGATATTAGGGAGATATTATTAGATATTAGGAAGAAATTCTTCACTCTGTGGGTGGTGAGGCTCTGGCCAGGTTGGATGGGGCTTGAAGCAACCTGGGATAGTGGAAGGTGTCCCTCCCCATGGCAGGGGATGGAATGAGATGAGCTTTAAGATCCCTTCCAATCCAAACCAGTCTGGGATCCTGTGGTTTCCTAAAGCTGTAGGTCCTCCTCATCCACCTACAACTGCAGACTTATCCCCATCCCCAGTGTAAAATACCTCAGTCCAGCTTTATTTTATGATCTACTAACACATTGTAGGGATTAAACACTCCTTTTAAATGGCTGAAATACTTGGTATTGCACATGAGGAGAAGAAAATAATTCTTCTGCAAATGTTCAGAAACCCGATACATTTAAAAACATATTTCAATTAGTGTTGTAACAGCTGCACACTGAGCACTGCTAAGGTATGTTGTGTGGTGTCTGAACAAAGAACTTTGCCCGAGCTGTCAGGTTCCCTCAGATCAAAACTGAGGCCTTGGTATGGATGTGGTAGACTAAATAGCTCTAGCATTGCCTTTTTAGTACTAACATAAATTAATATGAAAATATGAAGTATTTTAATCTATTCATTTCTAAATTAATGTATAAAATATGGATGATTCCCTGCCAGGCTACATCTGGGTATGGCACGAATGCCACGTGCAAAGGATGAGCAAAGCAGGCAAAGACTGAGGGATGAGCACATCACCCAGCCTCTGGAAGGGTGGGTGGAGGCAAGTGTGGATGAGAAGCAGTGGTGGTGGTTGACTTCTGTTTCAGGAAAGGAAAAGTGCTGGGAGCTGGATGGAGCACAGCTGCGGGGCAAGAATCATAGATAGAATGGTTTGGGTTGTAAGGGATCATTAAAAGTCATCTGGTCCCTGCAATGACCAGGGAAATCTTCAACTAGGCCATGTTGCTCAGGGCCCCATCCAATCTGACCTCAAATGTTTCCAGGGATGGGACAGAGAAGGGTGTAGTGGGCATCAGATGTAGTGTGCATCAAAAAAAGTCAGGGAATTCAAAGTAATGGAGAAGTGATGGTGGAGAAGTGGAACAAGACAAGGGCTGGGCTTGTTGATGTTAGGGAAAAGTAAGTCAGAGGGAGGGACTGAGACAACGTGGGCAGTTCAGTGAGGAGGACACTAAAAGGTGCCGAGGAAAAGCAGACAGTCTGCGAGGAGAAAAAAAAGAAACAAAATTAGCAATTATGGAGGTATTAGTGAGGGGTCATCAATGTTTTGCTCTGAGGGTAATCAGCAGGACAACTGGGTCACAGCAGAGGTTCATCCCATTGGGTGTTGGTAGCACTGGGAAAGCTCCCACCTCACCCATGAGGGTTTTCCACTGGCAGTGCTGGGGTTTGAGAGCGCTTAGGCTGAGGGTGCTTTGGGATTTTAAGCTAATTTGAGTAAGTGACTTGATCGTGCTTAAATCTCCTGAGCTAAGACTCTGGGATTTCCCCTTCGTGGCTAAACTTGTGCCCTGAATCGCAGGTAGCTGACTCCAGCTCTGGATTTGGTGCACCCCTGGTCAAGGCTGGAGGTTCAAAGCCAAAATACACTTATAGCTCAAAGCCCAGAGTTTTCTTTGAGTTTGACTTTTACCCAACAGGTTAAATTGGCAGAAATGCAGATTTAGGAAACAGCTCACACAAGTAAATCTGCTATAATTCAATATATCAAGTCTGAATTTTCAATTTTACTATAAAGAGAAATAAAGGAAAAAAAGAAACCTTGTATGTGTGCAGGCCTAGGAAACTCTCTTACAAAGATATGCAGTCTGAGCCCTAATTTCCAGGCATCTACTAGTTTCTCTGTCACTTGGGTTACTTCAGCTGTGGTTTCTCCTGTATTTTCCTTGCTGCCAGATCTCCCCTCATTTCATAACACAATTTTGGCTTCCTTGAGGATTCGTTAATCACACCTTATTAAATGTGAACTTTCACAGTGGGACTTGAAGGTAGCTGTGACTGGATTGAAAAAAAATTAGCATAGTCGTTGGTATTCATTCTTAACAACTTTGCTATGAAAGTGGAGTTTTTTCTGTGCCTGACTTTCCGTGTTCTCGTGTCCTGGGGAATAAAAGCAGATCAGGTTCATAAGGGAGTAGCTTGAGTTTTCCTGGAAGTTGAGATCCTTCAGTGATCTGAAAGCATTTATAATTTTTCCTGATGGATTTCCTTCCATGCTGGTGCTTCCTCGCCCTTTGCTCTTGGCTGGCACTCCACCGTACTCATCCTCTCTCTGCTTTTGCTTCTTTAAAATTAAAGAAACACCACACTTTCACAGCTGACAGGATGGGAAGGCTCTGGTGTGAAGTTTATTCCTGCTCTGGTCACATGCTGCATGAGCTAAGTATGATAAATACGCCTGAGGAATCAGGCCAGTTCACTAATAAGTTCCTAACGATCTGCTCTAGCAATAGGGCATGCAAAGCAGGGATCCACATTTCAGGCACCAAATACCAAGATTTTAATATCCATGAAAAATCGCATGAAATATAAAATAATGACCAATTGGCACCGTTTGTGCCTGCATGGTTGCACCACTCAGCTGAATGACACTTAGATTATAATTTGACATTTACAAAATTTAGAAAAAAAAAAAATCTGGCTGAAGGTACTAATGTTTGATTTTATTTTTTGCCTTCTGCAATCTAAGTTTGGTGATCGGTCTTCACTAATTCCAATCTTTGCACCATATGTTATGTCTGGATATCTCACGGTTGCATCATGCTTTGCTGAGTTTTGTCGTGTGGCATCATGCTGACAAGTATTTTTTGTCAGCTCTATTTT
>VZTH01003771.1:181557-211707 GCA_013397815.1 Aleadryas rufinucha
GCTGGCTGCTGTGTTGCCCCACTGTTAACGCTGTGACAGCTCTGAGGTACCCGCATCCCATTAGCTCAGATCCATCACATTTCCGTGCTGGAATGTGGCTCTTCTGCCACTGGGCCAAATGCTGCTCTCCGTAACTCATTAACTCAGGCTTCAGTGCAGAGCAAATGCAAGCAGCAGGACACACTGGTTTGCTTTTCTCTGGCTTTGCATGGCTGAGCTCTGGTTCTGCTTTATCACACCACAAAATTCAGAGCAACCTTCCAGGTTTCACTGACTTCCAGCTGGAAAGGGCACACAGTGCTCTCTCTCTGTGGGTGTCCATGCTCTACATTACACAGTACCTGGGTTTCTGTGGATCTTTGCTTTCTTACCAACACTATATAGGGCTAGGCATTATCAAAAGTCACTAATTTTTCTTGTTCTGGCTTCAGGAAGAGGAGGAGAACAGCCTTATTCTGTTGGATTCCTGCAGTGGTAAGTATTCATCAGCCATCTCCTGGTCTTGAGCTGAGTTTTGAGGTTCTCTTGGGTTTCCTTATACATAAGGAAGACAGTGTTTTCCAAGCTGTCCTGGAGAATGACTTTATTCCAATGAAAGCCGAAGAATTCTGAGTTGAGAGGATCTACGTTCTGTCTCACACCTACCCTCAGCATCTGCATGAAACACCATTCAGCAGAGCATAAGCCTCCGGCACAGAGTGCAAGAAACACAGTCATGATGAAGCCCTCTTTGTAGGTATTCAGGACTGAAAGAGAAGGCAGAGTTAGGATGAGGAAATAGAATGTTGTTGGTTTGGTTTTTTTTAAATGCATTTGATGTATTGGTGTAAAAGCAGGTCCTCATAAAATCATAGGATTGTTCGGGTTGGAAGGGACCTTAAAAATCATCTAGATTCAAACCTCCCCCCTCCACTCACAGGAAGGGATGCCAACCACCAGACCAGGTCTTATCTAAAACAGCCTTTTTTTTTTTTTTTTTTCTTCTGTTTTGGGAGGAAGTATCTCAGTATGTAGGTACATTTAGCAATTTCAATCCTGTGTTGGACTTCGGTTCTATACTCAAAACCTGAGCATTCACAGCTCTTGGTGAAGTGCCTCATGTTTTGATGCAAGAGAGTTTGAAGGTAGGATGCCGTTCTTGGGTCAGATGTGCTTTTTCCAGCATTCTTACAAAAGAATGCAAAAAATTACACCTAAGCTCAACTCAAGCACATGAGTAACACCGGGGGATTACTCAACGTCTGATTTCAAGACTTTGAATCACTGAGGCCTTAATTACCACAATGGCAGCTGCAAAATGTCACAGCCCCAACCACTGTCGTGTCCACACAATGCTGCTCCTTTCTTTCCCCTGTTAAGAATAGATTTGCTCATTCATATTGCAAATAAAGAAACATCTTTGGGCCGCAATCTGCAAACAGCGACGTCATTAAACAACTGACTTCAGTCCACATGAGCAATGTTACTTGCCTGAATAGTAAAAGCAAAACCAGAGCCTTGGTGAACAACCCACCACGATCACAGAGTGACAGCACCACAGTCGATGGTTTGTAAGCTCAAGACACAAATGGAGACAGTAATGTGTAGGTGTCCAGACAAATGCATCTGTGGGTGTTAATTAATAATAAAAATCATTGAATATTTTTACCCAATAAACTACCCAGCAAATATTATTGAAGCACATGATGAAAAAGTCTCATTTTCTACCATCTCTAAATGAGAAACGAGCCTTTGGGCATTTAGTTGGCAAATAATGCAGGTATGAGAATTTGCGAATCCTGTACAATGCATGTGGAGTCCACTGGCTCTAGACATACATCCACAATCTGGAGTTGTGCAGCCTGAAATAAACACAGCTGTGTTTATCTGAATGTGTGATCCCATGTACATGGGAGAAAGTTCAAATAAATGCACTCTGTGCGACGATGCTGTAAATGCAGCGACTGCATTTGTCAGATGTGTGATGATGCAATCTCTTAAATAAACAGAATGAGCTGTTTGTTTGAATTCTGAGCTGCAGAGACGTAAAAATATATGTACATAAATCAAAGCCAATAAAATGAGATACAAAACAGCTATAAGATCTTAACTGAACCTTAGCTGAAAATTCAGTTTTTGTCCTTATACCCAGAATAAAGTTCTGTGTGTGTTTGTATTAAGTGTATGGTGTAATTTTTAGACAGTAAGAGATTAAGGGAATAGATAACCATCACTTTTGGATTTAGTGGACCAGTCCTGTTTTTCCTAAGACAGCCCATTGTCTAAGACCTACTCTAGAAATTCATAGAATCTTAGAATGGGTTGGGTTGGAAGGGACCTTAAAGACCATCTCCTTTCAGCCATCTTCCACTAGACCAGTTGACTCCAAGCCTTGTCCAACCTGACCTAGAACAATGCCAGGGACACAGCATCCACAACTTCTCTGGACAACCCCTAGGAGTACCTCACCACCCTCTGAGTAAAGAATTTCTTCCTAAGAAAAAGAAATGGTGGGATATCTCCAATTTTTCATCTTATCAACCAAAGCGGTAGCTCTATTTTACAGCTAAAATATCTTTACTTGGGATGTGTGGTCTGCTCAGTACTCAAAAGAACCAATAGTCTGAGGAATAAGTTCCTGATGAGCTGAAGAATATGTGAAGGAAAAAGAAAAAAAACTGAATGAATGTAGATGTTATCAAAGCTGTTGTTTTACTCAGAGTTAACATTGGCTCAGCGTTTCACTATAAACTCATTCAGAACAGCAAGTTACTGGAAAAAATCCTCCACTTGAGAAATATGCAATAGTTACTGATGAGTCAGAAGTTGGAAGTAGTGACACCACCACACACTATTAAAAAGTCCTACTTTCCAATACTGTCTGACTGCTCTGCAACCCAAAATAACATCACTGCAGAAGCACTGTAAAGCTTTTTTCATTTGTCTTAAGCATGTTCCCTTGGAAAACACGAGCTGTGCAAATGGTCTTAAGAATGGTTACTGTGGAATTAGACCATCAAATTTCTTGACTTATGTGCTTTAAAATCTTGCCCAAAAGATGGCACTAACATTGTTTTTAGTAACATATATTGGATATAGATTTAATTCTTCCCCCATGTAAAAAGCATCTTCAAACTGGTCAAAAATATATGTTGGAAGAACGTGCTTAATGTGCACTGCTATGCCAGCTGACAATTGCTGTATAGGAATTAAGCTTCCCTCACGTTAGGATCATCAGACACTGCACAGAAACTATTGCTGGACCAGCAGATGTGTCTGTCAAACTACAGAAACCCTGAGCTATGAAACCTTCATCCCAACCAGGACTATTTAAATCTATGTAATCTGCCATACAATATACCAGAAGAGTATCATATATTTAAATCATGCACTATTAAATCTCTTGAAAAGTATGCTAAGACTAGATCAACTTCATTGAACAATTTATATCTGATTTAAAATATTCAAAGAAGTATTACACTGTTGAATTTTATTATCAGTAATTTATTTCAGGGTCTAAAATATTTAAATTACACACCTTTTAAGGGATGGCAAATAATTTGCATGTCTCCTGAAGCAGCAGAAGCACCTATTTACAATACTTTCAGAGTTTATATTAACGTGGTTATTTTGAGTGTATGCAGAGACCATATTTCTTCTTTTCACTAACCAGATCATGTCAATGGGCTTGAAGAAGGTGGGCCCCAAAAGAGCTAAAAATCTGCTGTTGATCTGGCAAGAACAGAGCGTTTGACAGGCAGAAGGCTCAAGTGGGGTTACTATAATTTACAGCAGCACTGGGGAGAAAAAGCCTGCTGGCTTCAGTGTTGCTCCCACTGAAGCCAGAAGAACAAAGATGTGTCCCAGCCTTCAGTATTGTGAGCTTCTTCTGAACATCTGGTGGTTTTTATTTCCATGTCATGCTCCTTCCATAATAGCAAAACTCATATGAAAACCTCAGGCATGTGTTAAGACACTGTGATAAAGCTGAACACCAGGCAAAACCAGGGCAAGTGGCACATGAAAATAAGGGGACAAATGGGTCAGTGTGAGAGGTATGACCAAATTTGTGTCAACTTTTCTGCAAGCACCAGTGAAGGATAGAGTTGAGGAGCAGAGAGGAGAAAGATTGAAGAAAGAGCTTGGAAACTGATAATAAAGGCAACACCATGGTAGGTCTTGAATGAGAAGTCCAACAGATTATGCTCAATGCAGCAAACACAGGGGATGTTGTAGGAGCCAGGAGGGAGCAGGGTTGGAACTGTGATAGAAAGAGGCAGGAGAGGAGGCAGATGGAGAGTGCTGTGGTGGGATGGGAATGCCATCCTGGCACAGAAGCCAAGGGAGATGGAGCAGCGCAGGAAAAGGGGTGCACGGCCTGGAGGCACAGCAGGGAAATGGGGAAGCAGTGGGGTGGAGAGATGTCAGAGGTGAAGAAATCACTCAGATTGGTGCAACAACAACAGTGACGAGAGTGAGGAAGACCTGCTGGGCTTCTCTTAGTGGGAGCCATGTGGCAGCTCCAATCTAGGGATTGTGCACTTGCCTATGTTGAATTTAACTCCCAAATGAGGAAGAGAATGAACGTGAATTATGGTGACATGATGTATACAGAGCTTTTCACCCAAAAATGATGTACCACAAGTGAGGAGGGGGAGAAATTGCAGGAGCTGCCCCAAAGCACATTTAATACTTAACACCACTTTCTTATGAAGTCAAAATAATTTATGCCCCCAACCCTGCTGCTCTTCTCTTAACAAACCCCTCCTGAAATCAGCTAGTTAAAGAAAGGGAGGGAAAAGGAAGATGAGCTTCCTGGGGAGAGAAGACCTCACCACTGGCTTTTACCTTTTGCTTAGTTTGCCAGAGACAGAATCAGGTTTCCTTTCAGGCCTGCATTTTTGTTGTTGTATCTGGAGCAAGCCAGCCTTTATCCCTTCCACCTTTAAACTTTATTTTTCTTTGGGGGAGGAATTAGTCAGCAGCAAAAGAGAAGTGAGGACCAATGACTGCACCACAAAAGAGTAACAGAGGCATCACAATGAAATCAGGGAATTTACAAAGGGGAAAAATTAGATACAGCAACCAAGACCGCCAACCACAGGTGGGTTCTCTCGTATTAATATAAACCCCCTCAGTTAAGAGGACTCAGAATAGCATGGTAGCAATTATTGTAAGCTGCCATCACCATTCCTGTCGAGGTTCTGTTCAGTCTACAAGAAAAATCTCACACCGTGTTCGAAGGGCCTGAAAATCCCCGAACCATTGCTGGGAAACTCCCCACAATATCCCTGCACACAGAATTTTGGTGGGTGTTTTTTTTTTTTGTGCTGAAACACATCTGATTATCTAAATAGAACCCATTGCCTTTGCATAAAAGTAGAGGTGCTCATCTGGTTACAGCCCTAGCAAGCTGTCCTGTAGGAACACACCTGGGGGAAAAACATCTCCTACAATAGGGTGCTGGACCATAACAGGACTCTGCTGCCCCTTCCACCCCCTCGCTTAATGAATTTTTCAAAAACCAAAGGGAACTGCCATCCTAACAACAGGAACTGGACAATTTGCAGTAGGTGCTACGCATGGTAGTGCTAGTAGCAGCAGGAGTGCCATGAATATGGAAGTGAGGAGCTAACAGGAGGAAGAGACATTTGGAGAGAAGTATCTTGCTCAGCTTCTCATAACAAAAACTAGTTTTAAAATCTTCAGCAGTGAAGCAAATGGGTAGGGTGTCACCAGTTCAGCTGAAAACTCACTTGCACCTTATGGTCACCATCTGTGGTGTGGAACGTTTTCAACCTTGACAAAGCAGATTTGTCCGAGGATATTTCCGCTCTTTGAAATAAGAGAATTAGCTGTGGTAAAACCGGAACCCGTGTTGGCACATCTACACTCAGGCGAGCTCTGGAAGGGGGGGGAAAAAAAAAAGTATATCATTGCAACAAGCGTCTGGTTGCCAACCTGTAAAAAATAACACCCTGCCACCCCCGGCCAGCTCCAGCTGTGTCACTGCTCAGCAACACCAAAGGCCACTGGCTTTTCCTCCTCCTCTTTAAAATATGAAGTGCCTTTTTAAAAGCCCATGAGAAGAAAGGCACATGCAGCAGGTGGTCACATCTGTGCCCACCTCCCTCCAGCCTGAACAATTTGTTCCTGAGTGCTCCTGATGAGGAAAAGGATGGAAACTCTGGGTGTGAAAGAGGATAAGGGCAGGCACTCCTCTCCCACCTCAAGGAGAAACAGAAGATCTTAAAGCCCATGAGCTGTTTGCCCTGTTTCTATCTCAGCGTAACCCCTGCAGGAGAATTCCCCCAGAGCCCAACTCGCTGACAAGCACAAAAATCAACATGTCTGAGATATGTATGCACAGCCATGCTCTCTATCACTGTTGAGATGGAGGCAACCACAGAAATATAAAACATAGATGGTTTCCTTTTGATTTGCCCTTCATTTGAGAATTCTCCATTGGCTGTAATTGCATTCATAATACCGCGCAGTTGTGTATTTTTCAAAGAACTGAGTCAATAATCCAAATGATGGCTCCAGCTCTGGACAGAGCCTTTCATTTCAACTCATTTAACATTTTAATAATTCCTCAAGTGTTGTAAGGTTCCTGTGTTGAGCTGGAGAGGAGCATTGCAGACCCACAGCTCCTCTCTGCTTCTGCTGGGATTTGCCATAGTGACTCCAGACAAATCATTTAATGACCCCAGCCTGCAAAAGGGGGATCAACTGAATTCCTTATCTCCAAGGTATATTGTGAGGCTAAATTTGTGCATTAAACTGCAGATCTGTGGGTTTTTTTTGGGGGGGGAAAACAGAAAATACTTGCCCAAATGGGTAAGTTCAGGAGTGCATCTTAAAGAGATAACAATGCTCTCCTTCCCCCAACCACCACCCTGAATGTCTCAGACACTTTAAAGTTTTGATTTTTGGGGAAGCACAGGGTCAGCTGCTACCAGAGTTAACCACAAAAAGCTTAATCTGTTCTACCCAGTTTCAATACTTTGTCCCCCCTGATCCTCGAATTTTACTTCTTCCCCCAAATTCTCCAGTTCCTCTCCGTGAAGTGATGGAATCCCAGCAAGCTACACTTCATCAGAGATGAGTAGCACTGTCAGGCTAATTAGAAATCAATTAACACAGTCATATTTTACCACTTCACTCTCAGTTCTGGTGGGCAATGTCACACGCTCCAGTGACACAGGAAGTACCACGATGCGAATTAAGCATCGTTTGCTACTGGCAGCCAGTAGAGACGCAGGACGGGGATTGTCTGCCTGCACAAACCACAAGAAAGGGCTCAGCTCTCACCATCAAGAGCTTCATATGCAACTCTGGCCTTTAAAACGTGTTACAATGACTCAGAATGAGGAACAAGAGAAAATCTGCCGAAGAAGCAGTTTGTCACGATGTGGGATTAATTTCTTCAACAGCTATAACCTCAGTTTCCTGATTCAGCAACTTTGATGCCTATAAATTAAAGAAATAAAGTGAAATGGCATCATGTTTGCATGGGATGGAGGTAGAACTGGATCCAAAATGAAAATCAGTCTGGTGGTCAAGAAAATACTTTGCAGTGTGCCTGGACTCAAGATTAGTGTCTGCAGTGAAGTTAGGGGAACCCTTGTGTGATCATTAAGTTTATCAAAGCCTTAGAAAGAATCAAACATGGGTGAAGTATTGGCCTGATTGAAGTCAGGGTGATACTTCCAGCCTCTCACCACACGTTTCTAAAGAGCCCAAAGCCCAGCACTGGGGCTGAAAAGCAAAATCAAAATAGAACAGATAAATAATAAATTAAATAACATAAGTTAAAGCCTCCTGGAAATGAAAACTGATTAGCCAGATTTCACAGAGGGTTTCAATTAAGTCTGTTTCTCATTTTTGTTTATCTATATTTAATACTGATAAATAATGTTATTTCATTACAAGTCTCTGACGGGTGTTTCTAGCCATTCTTAAAGGGATAGTTAGGCTTAAAAAAAACCCTCCACCACCTATGGAATCTGGGTTACTAAAACGGAAAAAGCACACTTACTTTTCTCCACTAATGATGTTTGCATGTTCTCTTGCACTCTGTTTCTCCTCTGACTTTCCAGATGCTAGAAATGGACCTCTACCAAGAGCTCCCATCTTCTTCCTGTGTTGAAAACCTGGAATATTGGCTATGTCTGTGCTTAAATGCTGTGCTTCATGATTCATTTATTCACCCTTGAAGATAAGAGAGGAAGGACCAATTCAAGAGCTTCCCATCTTTCACAGTCCACATGCCCCTGAGACCTGAGCATGGGGAAGGAGGGGCTCAGCCCTGACGTGCGGTTTCCCTCCAGCTTTACACTTACACCTGACACCATCATGAGGTTCTGTTCACTGAGAAAGGACAATAAGATTAAAGAGACACTTCCAATATCACTAGGAAACACTGATCACCACGGGCAAGCCTTTATCCACCCCTTTATAACCCTGATCCTACCCATTCTTGCATGGCAAGCAGCAAAACTTCCCTGGTTCCAGCTGCTGGAGATCAATGCCGTGTCCTGGGCGGGAGGAAACCTCCCTTGCACACCTGTTCTTTAGTTAAAAATGATTCAGGTGAAAAGGGGCAGGCTGCTAATGGGCATTTTTTTTTTTTTCAATGAAGGCAGTAAAACACTGTTACAAATTGTCTGATGTTTGCATTGCCTGGAAAACACACACTGTTATCCAAAGACAGGCTCTGAACACGATCTTCACAGGCTGTGTCTGTTCTGTTCCCAACCCCAGCCTCTACAGGACTTTTTAACTCCTCCATCAGCACTTTGGGTGTTCCCCAGTGCTCTGACTAGCATTGCCATGAAGAAGAGGATGCTTTCCTTCCCCTGATGCTGCAGGAGCTGTTGTGAAGCACGCAAATGCTACGCCGCATTTCTTCACATCTCAACTGGGGTTTCTGAGCTCTTGCCATGCACAAATGTAGCAAATTCACTGCCTTCCCCTCCCTGCTTCTCCTCAGGCCTAAGGCAAAAGCTGCTGCAGAGACCACCTGGGTTAAATTAGCACAATTAAACAGTGTTAAGCTGCTTGAGGAAATGCAATGCTGTTTTCTGTGTTACTGAAGTCATGGTACGTGGCTGTCAAATTACTGTTTGGGAGCAGGAGGATGACCTGTGGGAAGAGCACAGAGCCAAACCCCTTACTTGTGTGTGTAAAGCTCCATCTCCTCATCTAAAGCAAATCACAGAATTACAGAATATTTTGGGTTGGAAGGGACCCTTAAAGCTTATCTCATTCCACCCCCTGCCATGGGCAGGGACACCTTCCACTATCCCAGGGTGCTCCAAGCCCTGTCCAGCCTGGCCTTGGACACTTCCAGGAATGGGGCAGCCACAGCTTCTCTGAGCAACTGGTGCCAGGGCCTCCCCACCCTCACAGGGAAGAATTTCTTCCCAATATCTATTCCAAACTCACTTTCTTTCAGTACAAAGCCATTACTCTTTAATTTCTGAAGAGTCCAGGGGATGATCTATCGTGCATTGTAACCATGCTGTAACCACCAGCACATCAGAGAGATGCTTTTTCAGAGCAGATGTGTGTGCTAAAGTGGAGAGGTAGGAATGTTATGCCAGAGGTCTTTTATTTGAACAACCCTATAAGAAGGAAGATGGGTGGCCTTCAGAAGGGCACAGGTAGCACCGCCTGGAGCTGTGTGGGGTGGCTGCTGTTGCCAGACCCGCTGCTGCAGGAAATCATGTTGCTGAACCAGGATGACCTTGTTACTCCAAATGGAGCCACTTTTTCTGCCCCCAGATTTTATCCAATTGTCTGTTTGTTTGGCAACCTGAGCAGAGCAGTGTCTCCAGCTGGGCTGCTGGATGTCTGAAAGACTGAGGCTGTCTGTGAGCAGATGGGAATGTTCCCGTATTTCTGTCTCCAGCTCTCAGGGACCTGACTGAGACTCACAGTGCTCAGAATGCTGAAGAAGAGTGCCCAAAAAATGCCATTGCAAATGCAGCTGGAAAGTCATCTTTTTTTATTCACTTTGATTTCTCAGGATTTTTTTTCAGCCTGAAACCCAGGTCTGGATCTAGTGATGTACAGAAAGGAAGGGTGTTGGGTGTCTGCTCATGTCTCTCTGTCCTACTTCTCCCACAAGTAGGACATCTGGGATTTATGGTCACCTTAGTCTGAAGCTTCAATCTCCTGCTGCAGCAAGCGCCCACAGCCCTCAGAGCAGAGGCTGAGCTCCAAGCCAGGCTCTGTGCACTTTGCAGCACTGCTAAAATAATTCCTGTGACAAGGGGAAGGCAAAGCAAAAGGAACTTCGTAATTCAGTGCTGAGAGCACTCACCAGGTCAGGGGAGCCCCAAGCTGTCACTCCTGCTACCTTCAAAAGTAATATCTTCCTGGTTACTAAAAATGTGTCTCTCTTGGGAGCAGCTTCCCTGTTTCCCCTGGAATTTCCCTGTTCCTGGATGACTGCATTCCCAGCCGTGCTCCCTTACTGCAGTCACAGGCATCGTGAGCCGTGCCGGCACCATCCCCGCTCAAGTCCAGGATAGACAGAAAACTGACTAAAGAAAATTAAGCTCCACCTTGATGTCCCACTTTTCTCAGGCTATGTTTTTGCAACTTCGTAGCAGATGGTATGTCTTAGGTATAGCACTTTGGAGATGCCAAGTGATGTCCTATCTATCAGTGTTTTTATTTAATGAGGAGGGAAATTCTGACTCCTACTTACACTTGGGAAGCTGCAAGAGGGAGACAGGTGTGATGCTATTTCATACTGCTGTATCATCTACCCAGAGCCCTTAACAGCTATTTTTAATCTGGACACTAAAGGAACTATTAATTAGGAAAACATATCCTGGTGCCTAATACAAATTGTAGAGACTCTAATGGTGTATTAGAGCATCTTAATTTTCTTCAGAGACTACAATTAGCAGTGAGTTGGTCTGCAGCATGATGATTTCTTTTTTTTTTTATCTGAGATAATAAAGGATGCAAATATAGGACAGCTGAGGCGAAGGATTGGGGTTCCAGCCCAAAATGCTTCAAGTGTGTCCAGTCAATACATTTAAAATGAGACATTTCACTCAAGGCACAGCAGAATGAGGAAGAAAAATAAAAGTAACTGGGGCGTAGTGGCTGTTTTTAAAATGTGAATTAGGTGACAATATTGCACATAAATGCTCATTAAAAATGTCACAGTATTTTGCCATTTACATACAGCCTTTATATCTATAAATATCTATATATCTATATATCTATCTTTATATCTATCTATCTATATAAGTCCTTTATATCTCAGCTTTATTGTGGCTCAATAATTTCCATTACCTGCACATCAGATGATAGATGTCACGATTTTGGTAGACTTTCACTGTTGAACAGATGTAATTGAATCTTCCTGCTTTGTAGGTTTGTAAAGAAGTATGATTACATTGGTGCAAGATAACTTTATGTTCCTTTCCACAAGGAAATAGTTGTTGTTTTGTTTTTTTTTTTGAGAAATTAGACTTGTATTATTACACAGGAAAATGCTTATTAGTGAAACAAACTTCTTCTGTGTACAGGCTTGATTATGAAGTCAGCTGAAATCCAAAAATGCTAATTGAAGATGAAATATTGATCTCTTCATTGTTCCTCTGCCACATCTGAATGAAAAGGTGGGAAACTTTTCCCCCAGAGGAATGTGGATGAGGTTCATCCATGTACTTCTGAGGAAGCTGATGCTGGTGCTGGTCTTACTGGGTCTCTACAACAAGCAAGCAAGCAAACTCTTTGCAGTGACTATTTTTCATTGGAAAAATGTAGCTGAAAGGGCAGAAAAAATAAAGAAAGAAAAAAGGGCCAACAGGAAAACACTAAAAAGTCGTAATCAACTGAAAGCACCATGTGAAGAGATCATGCAGCTGATGACCTTAAAAAAAGCCTTAGCACCAGAATAAATCACCACTACCATCACTGACTATACCTTTCATTTCCTCTGCACAAAGCAGAGGTACAAGCCACCGGGAAGCAAAACAAACACATTGGCCTCTCCTCTGCTGAGGTGGGTGGGAAACCCCCTTCTGCCACCCAAATCCTCAAGCAGGGGCCCTTGTGGTCATGTCCTCATGAGAAGGAAGAGGAGGTTTGGCTCTACCTGGCCAGCTCATGGGATGTCCAAGCCTGTGGTGCAGCACACGGGGAATGCTGTGGCTTCTCGGACTCGTCACCAACTCTGTCAGTACTTCGGCCCTGTCCCTCTCAACATCCTCACCAACTTCACAGCCATAGAAACAGGTTTATTTTAATCTGGGATGTCTCCAAAATAGATTGTCCATAACCGGCTTCCTTGCATTTCTAAATGTGGGTAAGAAAGCTGATGAATGAAGGAGGAAGCGGGACCCATCTGAGGCTGTGCCCCCCATTTCCCTTTCCTTTCAAAAAGAGGCATAAAAATAAGCAAATGTGTCAATGTGATAGAGGCTGTTTTCATAAAGGTCCAGCCCACAACCCACTTCTGCACTGGGAAAGCCTGCACTGGGGCTCTGCTCCAGTCTTGGCTCTCTGTGGGAGGGAGCTGGAGCGGGACAGCCCAGCCCAGGCAGCCTGCGGAGCCACGCTCCCTTCTTGGAAACATGGAAAGGTGATTATGGATAAGCTGGTGGATCTTGGCCAGAACTAGAAGATCTCAGGGACACTTGAAGAGGTTTAAGTGGCTGAATGTTAGCAGTTCCCTGCAGCCTGGTCCTGGGCTGGGGAAATAGTCACCCATACTTCCATGAATGCTTGCAAAGACATACCTTAGGCTCAGTGAGTACCAGAGACTTGGTATTGCGTTTTAAACTAATTCTTCAGCCCTATACCTTCATCTGCCATGGTACAAATGAACATTACAGGCTGAACATTAGATATTTATGTTCATCTAACAATCTGTAATAAGATATTGGGGCAGATTTTGACATGTACATTGAAGTTATTGCTTTTTTATCAATATCACGGTACATTTGTGAGCAGAGAATAATAATTGTAGTGGTATGTATATAACTGATCTTGTAGTGTGACAGTCCCTACACCGTGCACAAATTGAACACATTTCATCTTAAACACAAGGCTATTAATTAAAATCAGGCAGAAATAGAGAATTTTAAACTTCCAAGAATGGAGCACCTCTGAGCAGCACCTTCTCCAGTATGTTCTTTTGTAAATCACTCGGATTCTTACAGGATCACCTACTTGTCCACGGATTTATTTGTTACAGCATGCCAGAAGAAATGCCGGGTCAGAGATCTGAAGTCAAGGGCACAAGAGGTAGGACGAGGCTGCTGCAAAAGGATGAGAGCATATTTCTGAATTTCAGCAGGCATCAAGCAGCATCTGCTGTAGTTATGGCAGCGAGAGGAGCTTTCGTTCCGTTCCTTGCTTTTCACACACCAGTAACTTAGACAAATGCACTGCATATGTGGACACAGGTAGTCATCTGCACTTTTCACAAGTGTCCAGCCAACTCTGAATTTTAATTACTTCTAACTTCTCTATTAATTTCCTTCCAACCTGGCTGCTTTTTCTACAGCCAATGCTGGACTAACGATGAGGCTAGGTTTCCAGAAATGCTAACTTTAAAGCAAGAAATCCTTTTAAAATGACAACTCTTAACTCACGTGCACTAGAATATGCAGGATATTATGCACAAGGAACAAAAAGAAAAAAAAACAAACCAACCTTAAAAGAGCCAGAAACAGCACTGAAGATCTGGGAAGGATTCCTCTGCCAGAGTTTAACGGAGATCATAAGAGAGAGAATGAGTCAGACCATATTTAAAAACTAATTGCCCATTATCCAGGTGTGATGATGGTTGATGTTATGACGTTCAGGTTACCAAAGCAGTGAAATGTGGTTCTTTTATCAACTGACCAAAGTGTAATAAAACTGTAGTAAAACTTCCCTGGGAGAAGTTATTGATCAATGTTTGCCTCTTCTGGAAGAGCATAAAGAAGAGCAAAAGGAGCTGTGCCTTACACCAGAGTAAAAGTCAGCCTCGACAAGTTTGAGCAGTTGAGGTTTTTATGGCATAAAAAATCCCTAGGCCACAGCATAAAATAAGGCAAAATGAATGCTGGTAAGAACAAGGCCAAGTGGTATAGGATGAGAGGTCAGCTACTAGAGAAGCTCTAACCTTGTAAGCAGCTAAAGGCTTAGATTTCATATTTCAGTTAAAAGTTAAGATGCAATTTCAGTATTAAGACCAGAGATAGAGAAAAAAAAAATTGTGGAAGTAACTGCCAGTCATTTTACCAAACTTATCAGGATTTTCTGTTAGAAACAGGAGATGGACCTGCATGAATACATTCCTGAAACTGCAGCAGTTTTCACAACAAGCAATAAGGCAGTGCAGAGCTCAGAATGGGATGGGGAGCAGGACAAACATCGAGAGAGGATACTCTTCCATTGAGTGTACCAAAACACAATATTGTGAATGTATGTATTTCTTTCCTATTTAAGTGTCTTGCTATAGTAATTTTCATTAGAAACATAATTCTCCTTTCCCCTGAATAGTTTTGCTAATTTTAGATGCAAACTCTACATTTTGCAGTCTTCTTCTTGCCACGGAAGGGTGCTAAGGGAAAACAATTGGATTTTTCACCTTTGAGTATCCAGATCAAGTGATGTTTATTAATTTCAGCATCTCTGGTTATCAGATCTGCCCACCCCCGCTTCCAACAGTACCCGTTGGAACAGTTCTGTGACAGGGGCCCAAACCTTTGCAGTCAGCTGCTCGTTGGTTCCTACTGCAACGAGTTTTCCATTTTCTGATAACAACACCACAGGCAGCAGTTGGAATAGTTTCCTAGAGAGAGTCAGATTTTTCTGCCTTTTCATTCCCATGCACAGATGGAGACAAGACAAGGCCTGGTTTAGCTTTTAAACATGACAGTGCAGCTAAAGTTGCTTTTCAGCTTAAATTCCCTGTATCTCCTCTACATATTCTTCATATTCCAGCACCTAAAGGGGCTCCAAGCGCATGGAATGACAGAACAAGAGGGAATGAATTCACACTGCCAGAGGGCAGAGTTAGACGGGATATTGGGAAGGGATTGTTCCCTGGTGAGGCCCTGGCACAGGGTGCCCAGAGAAGCTGTGATTGCCCCTGGATCCCTGGAAGTGTCCAAGGCCAGACTGGATGGGGCTTGGAGCACCCTGGGATAGTGGAAGGTGTCCTTGCCCATGGCAGAGGGTTGGAACTGGATGATTTTTAAGGTCCCTTCCAACCCAAACCCTTCTGGGATTCCACAGTTCTATGAAAATGATGTGACCATGTTTCTATATTACTCAGTAATATATTATGCACTAATAAAGTAATCATTCACAAAACACTCTTTAGTTTACTATGCCAAAAAACGAAAAAAAATCCATGACAACTATAATCTAGGAAAGATCTTGTTCCGCTAACAACTTCCATAAACAGCCACATGTAATTTTTTCCAGAAATGAGTCAAAAGATCACTTGCTAAGTCACTGGCTGGTACAAAATAGATGCCATTAGGTAAAACTCATTCCATTGAGATCCAAAAGGGCACAACGTTGAAGAGCACCGTGGGCTTTGCTTTGAAAACCTTCTTTCCCACACACCTGCTAGGCTGGCACAGCTGAATTTTCCCATTCTTGTCAAATCTTTCCTGTTTAAGATGAGTAATAGTGCCAGATTTCTGAAGTAATACACCACTTAGTGTCGTACTCCCCAGTAAAGTTCCTCTATAACACTTTTATTTGCAAAGGTTACTATGACAGCTGCTTGGCTGAATATATTTTCAAATTGGGTATTTATGTTCTTCCATAGCTATTTGAATTCTTCTTTTACTTCATGTGCTGAATCTCAAATAAAAATTTTATCAGCTTTGGAACGTGATTCATTATTTAATTTATCAGGATCATTCTCTTTAATTGCTATAATTCACCTCATCTTTTGTAAGGTATATCCATCTTCTACCTTCAATCTTTAACTGACTGTGGTTTTATTTGCTGCCCCTTTTTCATCTTTTATTAATTGATTGAGCTGTGACAGCTCCTTTTGAAACACCAAGCAAAAAAGACAAAATGTTTTCATAGATTCTGAGGCCATCACAGTTCTCCAGCCTCCCATCCTGTGTGGGGTGGATCACAGACATTCACACAATCCACCTCAATTTTGAGTTATTGAGTCTGCAGCTCAGTCACTTGTGGTTGACTTGGAACATATCTTCTAGGAAGTTTTCCAATTTCAAAGACTTCAAGTGACAAAAATTATCCCACATCCCATGTGCAGTATCCAAATGTTAAATTGTTCTAACAGCTGAATTATGTGCAATCTTAAAAATTTACACCTCATTTCTGATATAACTTTTTCAGCTTGGGTTTATAGACAGACGACCATTTTCTGCCTGTATCTTTCTTGTGATTAAAAGGACTTGTGGAATTGTGTATCTTCTCTGATTTATTTAATGGGCTTAAATGCAGGCTGAAGTAAGTGGTATGTAACTGCAATAGGATTTTTAAAGAGATAATTTAAGGGCTCACTGGACAGCTTTGAAGGCAGTTAGTGAACATGCAGCTGGGTTTTAAATATATATAAAAAAATATATGTATGAGGGTTATGTAGCTATATATAGAGGCTACAGGTGTGAAGAAGGGACTAGATACCCAAGTTTGGAATTTCTGTAGGAAATCCCCTATACCAACACAGCTGTTTAATGGTTAGTCCAGGGCATGATCAAGCTACTACCTCTGCTTCCTTCCTCTTCTTCATCTTCTTGTAGGCACCTTGGAAATTGGTCTCAGGTCCCATATGGGTAAGGTGAATACATCAGGTGTTTCGTAAACATAGAGGGAAGAGCAGGGAATGAGAACTACAGAGCCTGTGATGTTTCAGGGAATGAGGGAAATTACCAGACACTTCATGAAAAGTCTTTTTTTTTTTTTTTTTTTTTTAAGATTTTCCTTAGTAGCTTGGCAACATGTAATTCTCCAGTCTCCCAAACCCTGTCATCTAAGTTATGTTAGGATTCAAACAGCTAGCAGACTGTAAACAGGAGAGATTAGTCATCCTCAGATCCTCAGCATTACCATTTTGGAAAGAGGGAGAGTGGTTCCTGTACGACCCCGCGCTGTTTACATTGGGGTAGCAGCAGGGAAGAACATGGGAAAGTCAGATATAAATGGCACTTCAGAAAAAAATTGAAAACATTTGCCAGCACTGCAACCTACTACGTAATAGCTCCAGAGTGGTGCTCAGCACTGTCTCACAGATGCCCTTCAGTAGGATGAACCCGAGCATCACAGTCTATTGAGCGGGAGACAGTCTGCTGCTCTCTTTGAGCTGAATTCCCTCCTCACCATGGTGACCAAGAGAGCTGTATCTGATCTGCTATTCTGGCAAGGTCCTCCATCATTTCTCTGTCTTCTCAGTGCAAGCCTCCTCATCGGCGTTTTCCAAGAAACCTCAATCACTCTACCTGACAGAGCCGGACTTCCTTCCAGCAAATGAACACAAGGGCCCAACACTGTCTTTGGGAAAATATGTTCTTCCCTCCTGGAAGGATTCCAAAGGGCAGGCTATCCCAGCAAACCCCCTTGAGAACCTGACAGTAGCTGCCCTAAGGTTGTGTTTCAGTTTGTGTCTATAAACACTAAAACAGAGTAGGGTAATGGGATGGGTAAAGGTGGGGCCTTTCAGTGCCTAAAGGGGGCTGACAAGAAAGATGGGAGCAGATGTTTTAGTAGGGTCTGTAGTAACAGACAAAGGGATAACGGCTTTAAATCAAAGGAGGGTAGATTCAGGCTAGATATTAAGAAGAAATTCTTGGCTGTGAATGCGGTGAGGCCCTGGCACAGGTTGCCCAGAGAAGCTGTGGATGCCCCATCTCTAGAAGTGCCCAAGGCCAGTTTGGATCAGGTTTGGAGCAACCTGGGATAGTGGAAGGTGTCCCCAGCCATGGCAGGGTGTTGGACTAGATGGCCTTTAAGGGTGCCTTCCAACCCAAACCATTCCAAGTCTCTCTGGTGCCATTTAATTCTGCACTGGAACACCGACTTCACAAACACAAAGCAGGTCATCCTGAGGTTTCCACTCCAGCTCTGGGGTTGTAAGTCGGAGTGATGTTACCTTTAGCTGAGACAACCCGGTCTCAGAGGTGCCGTAAGAGCCATCCAAGCCCTGTGCTATTGTTCCTGCTGCTGTGTTTTGTCTGGGCAGCCCCAACTCTCATAAACAGGAAACCGGAGACTTCAGATGATTTCTCCGCTTGAATAGAGATTGGTACAAGTATTCGAGATTGCTGCCCTTCTTCCAAACAAAACTCATTTATATGAATATTCATAGGCAATTAAACTGTCGTGACTACTTAAGGAAATGCCTGGACTTACATATAGATTAATGTGCGTGTGTTTAGGCTACAGGTCTTGCTCCAGGACCTACGGATATCAATCTATTGTTCGGCCCTTAAGCTGCCAGCAGGCATGTTTTTCTCCTGAAACTCTTCTCCCATAAATACCAAATAAAACTATAGTTTGTGCAATAGTCCCAGAGATATCGGTTGACCCAGACTGTATTTGTTTGCATGAGACATCTTTACAGCACTCTGGGGAAAAACCAGAGTTTCAAAACCAGAGCATCTATCCTCAGACAAATCTGCTGAACTGTGGAGCCGTATTTCCTGACTTCCAGGTATTTCTTTTGGAGTAGATACAGTAACACTTGTACATCATTCTGAGTCACTCCTTGTGCATATGTGCACATTACATCCATTTTCTCCCGCGCTGACAGGGCATTGCCAAACGATTTAGTTTAGATAGAGCTGGCTCTTCAGCATAATTTTTCACACACACATTTTAGCGCCCTGAAAGCTGAATTCTGATTTACAACCTTTTTGGAATTTGTTTTTCACCGCGGTTTATGCCAAAGATGTTTTATTCATATAAAACAAATGCCTGACATTTGTTTCATTAAGATATTAAACTTGCACTCCGTTTGCTCTCCTGGAAGACACCAGCCATGTAAAGGATTGCCAGGCCAGGCTCTGGCATGGGCATGGCTGAGGGACTCGGAAAATGGCATGCGAGCTCATCTTTTGCAGCTCTAACTAGGCAAGCCCTGTTCAGAGCCCTGATTCAGTGGCTATTAAATAAACCAGAAAAGCACCCAACCCCACCCTTTGCAGCTGGAGCTTTGTCTGAATGTGATAAGAGATCATTAATTTTCAGTTTGACCTCAGCCTATAACATTCAAGTGGCCTCTTTGTTCTCATAGTGATGTTACAAGCAAGGTCTGAGTCAAGGGAACAGGAACGGAAATATTAAAATAGTCCTAAAAACCTCTCTACTCTTGTGATCTTGCTCCTCCTAACTTAAACTGAGCACACCTTATCCATCGGACCATCACAGCCCCACGACATGGATTTCCTCTCCATGACTGCTTCTTTCCCAGAACAAACAACCCTGGTCAGCCAAGGTGAGCAGTTGTGCAATGGTAATGATGGATATTGAAACTCTGCTGCGAAAACATGTTGTGAACAAATCACTGGGGCAAAGTTTATTTATATCAAATGTCTGCGTGTAGCATTTATAACAATCCAAAGTCAGAATAAAAGCTGAAATTCACTGATTAAAGTGCTCGCTGTGAATAGCTCATACAGCTCTGAATTCAAAGAGAGAGTTGAAGAAGTTGTTATTACAATCCACTGCAAAAAGAGCTATTGTGAACCTATGGGCACATCAACAGCTGTCTATGGAAAATTATTATTATTAGAGAATAGAAAATGTCCTATTTTTAACAGATAATCCCAGAATCTGGGTTGAATTAAAATGAAGGAGAGCCCATCTTCCACATCCTTTTTCATTCAGGCATTTGGCAAGCTGAGACTTTACACAATGTAATTTAGGATGTTTAAATTGCTGTTTGTTACTGGTGGTTTCTCATTGCAATACCTCAAATACTTCAGGAGAGGACGTAAGGCTTGGGTCCTTCTGTAAATACACAACTGCTTCCTATGGCTCTTAGGTGCTTTAGGCTGCTCAGTTTGGGTTCAGAGGGTTGAAACAAGGTTGTTTTAAAGTTGTTTTAATGTGGTTTTTCTGCTTTCAAGTAAATCCAGTTTTCCATTGACTAACTCACGATTTGTACTGAAATAAACCTTTAAATGAAACAAACCTTTAAATCCTAAGATTCCTCTCCCTCTGACAGAATTAACAGGCCTGGATGGCACCAGAAGTTGGACTGGCAGTCATTAGAGACTTCATTTTCTTTTCTCTGTGGATACTCTGGGGGAAGGAATCCTGTTGGGAGATTGTCCTATCAAGTATAAGGAAAAGAGACGTGCAACAGCTTGTTTGTGTCTTCAGAAACCTTCACAACAGCCTCAGACCTGCTCAGAAGCCTTTGGAGCTACATGGGCCAAAAAAATTTTTATATGTCAAGTAACTGATCTCAAGGAATATCTTCCTTCAAAGATCTGAACTATTTTATGCAAGTTTAAGGGTATTGGAAAGGGAGGGATGATGGCTTATCTTAGTTAAAATGTTTGGTGACTTCCAGTCAGAGTCAAGCACAAAAACTGTTGGGCTTTTTGTTTGGGTTTTTTGATGATGCCTTTAGGCTTATAGGTATACGTAGCCTTTCTGTGAAAAAAAAAAAAAAAAAATCAAAAACCAGTGTGGGTTTGACAAAATTTCAGCTTCCTGATGATATGTGCTCAGACAATCAGGGAAAACAAGAAATATTATCTGGGTTCCACCACATTATGTGACCTACGTGAACAGCTCAGGCAGAAACTGAGACCTGATAACACTTTTGATAAATATACTTATGGGAAAAAAAATATTGTGAAATACTTTCACAGACAAATGGTGATCTTGAGCAATTTTCCCCTGGTCAGTGGACAATGCTGAAACTTGAGCCCAGCACTGATTTTAAATATTTTTGCTCTCTTCAGCTCTGGTACTAATCTGCAGTGTGCCACTCTGTGCTGGAGTGACTATCACTGAGCTGACGGATTTAACTGCAAATATTGGGAAGAGTTCTTCCAGATCTGCACTTTGTATTGCAGTTGTTAATACTTTTCATTGCTTTTCTTACCTAAATTTTAGCTGTCTGAATTCATATTAATTAAACAAATTCAGAATGGGTTAATTCAACAACTGCAAGGCTTATATTTATCATTGTTCAGTAATACTACCCAAGTGTCAGCTCTTAGTTTGAAAAATTCCTCTGAACTAGTAAACCAGAGAATAATAAAGATACTATAATTTTCTTTCACTAAAATAAACAGAATATTTTCCTAGTTAATTGTTTACATGTCTTACTCCTGTCACTTCTTTCCTTTCATCCTTATTTTTCTTGTTTTCCTTTATTCGCATTCATCTCTTGAACTCCTTATCTCTCTAATCCCTTATCCTTTATGTTTTTGTTTTATCTCTCATTCCACCATTTTATTCCCTGTTTCCTAAGCCTATCTCCCTTTCCATGCTAGGCTCCCCAGGCTTTAAATGCCCTCTGAACCCTTTTTCCCTTTCCCCCAGTTCTCTACCTTTCTCTTCTCTTTCATTTTTCCTTACAGCAATCTCTGCAGAACAATACTAGAAGTTGAGCTGGCAAGCTGACAAAAAAGAACAGTTGGAAAGAAAAGTTTACTCAAAGACAGGCACACTTTTTTAAGAAGAAAAAAAAAATCCATAGGAAGGTGTTGCCAAATCATCTGCTTTTTCAGATGTGAAACTTTTAGCAAAGCTCTCTGCAGCACTGATGTGAGGGAAGGAGCAGGAAACACTATCAGGTTGCCAGATGACTTGAGGATGGTGAGGTGGGATTCTTAAGTGCACGTGATAGCAGTAATTCAGGATATTATTCCTCATGTAAAAATAGCTATGCAAAATTAACACAAAGGCTTTGGTATAAAAAGATAAAAGCCAGGAAACTCAGAGGCTGTGCAGCTCTTTTTATCTCGTTTCAGTTTGGTTAGGGGATTGCGGGGAAACAGCAGAAGAGATAGAGTGTTTACATTGCAGCATCTGGGCCAAGGTGTAGTCATGACAAAAGGTTACTGCACTCCTGCTTGGCAAATGGGTGGGAAGAGACTTGGGTGTAAAGGTGATGATCTCAGGCTGGGAGCACATGGGCAGAGAGGGGAAAGGTGAAAGGCAAAGCTGGAACAAGTCATGCAGCAGTGCGTAGGCACCTACAGATCACATGGTGGGCCTATGAACGAGGGGAAGTTCCAGCTGTGACTTGCACAGGGGTGTGTTTGTTACTGGGGGTAGAGTAAACCACTTCAGGCTTTGCCTCATAGAGTCTCAGCCTTCTAAAAGCTTAAAGAAATGTTCTTTCCCTGAAGCCCGAGTGGCTTCAGTTGGCAAATCTCTATTAGACTGCATTGGTTTACCCTGAATTTGAATTTCACTCCTGGAAATAACACGGTCATGTGAAGAGAGCTGTAGATGGGATTTCTTTTCCCATCCCCACCATCTGAGCCGATGACCCTGGGCCTTGACTTCCATTCCTAATAGGAAAGGCCTTCCTTTGTGAGGATTCTTTAGCACCTGTAGGTTACGTGTTCAATTAGCATCTATATCCTGAACCGAGCTGAGTTGCACAAGCTTTGAAAAAAGTAACAACCAAATGGCTAATTAGGTCAAATTTGGGGCGTATCAAACCTGACAGTGTCTGGCTTACATCACTGTGGATTTACATAATGGAACTTAACGGTGCTGAAGAGTCTGTTGTGTCTACTTTGATGACTCTATGGAAGCTTTTTTCCGTAATTTTCTTTAAATCATAAAATATTCACTCAGAAGAATGTCTTCTTGGTAACTTTTCTGTGTGTCTTGTATAGAGCAGGGCTTATACTGCTCATTACCTGGGCTACAAACACAATAGTATTGCAATCAGTTATCTTATTTTTCAGAACTCAGTAATCAACGTCAGCAACCAATTGTTTAGCAAATTTCCTTTTTAAAACCAAAGCTATTTTTCAACTGTTTGTTCAACTACAAAAGCCTGGGAGAGATGGCAAAACCCATGAGGACTCAAGGTAAATGCCTTTGTTTGTCTTTTCCAGAGATACTACCTGCCAATGAGCAATAACAAAAAAAAAAGCAAACAAACCAACAAAATCTTAAGTTAATAAAGTTTTATATTCTTACTGTGGCTTCCTCTGTCTTCTAGCAGCCCATCCTGTACATCAAAGGTCAGAAAGAACACAATGAGTCACTATCAAAACCCAAAGAATGCTTCGTGAACAATTACTATACATAAATTGCAGCCTGGTATTTCATTTCTGTGCCAACTCACAGTAATACAGCCCATTTCCTCTTCTTTTTTTTTTTCTCCCTGCAGCTTTTGTCCATAATAGCAAACAGCTTTGTTAATCTGCTCACAGAGCTTGACTTTGGTTTTTTTTTTGGGGGGGTGTACTTATACCATTGCCTTTTTGAGTAGTGGGCAGCAGTGGTATGAAATCTTTTGCTCCAGCTCTTTAGGCTACACTTCTTTGGTGTCAGAGTCCCCAACAACTCTCTAAGACTGCCAGGCTTTGTAGCCAAAAAAATCATTAGGAATACTGAAAGGGTCCTCTTTGAAACCCAGAATCAAAGTTTCCCCCAGAGAGGAATCAGCTGTACATTAGCTCATTCCTAGCAGAGCAAGTGACCCCCGTGCAGCTCTGAAACCTGTGCTCATCCCTCAACACTGCCACTGCCTGCAGGACCATCCCTGGGATCCATTCACCCAGTTCAGCAAACACAGTACCTTACACACTTTTATTACTGTGCATGTGGGATGAAACAGGCCTGTTTGGAGCCAAAAGTATCTTAGTGATCATCATCCTTGGTATTTCACCCTGCAATCCCCAGTTTTCCCACTTTTGGCAACACCTTGTGTCCATGACTCTTGCTGCAATCCCCTGAAAGAGAAGCAGAAACATTCTTTCCCTTGTATAGTACAACATCCAAAAAATAAAAAAATCTTTAAAAAATTTGGTGAAAAAATATCATGAAGACAAATAAAGGAGAATTGTTCTTCAGAAGGTAGGATTTATGTGTGTGTGTAATTAAATAATGAATGCAAACCCAGATTTACAACGTCTTCATGTTATTACCTACGCACTCAAATTCTGCACACTGGTCAGTTTTAAGTAGTCTGGTGGTTAATATTTATTGCCTCTAACGAGCAATAATATGGACTAGAAAGTTGTGATGACAAGTAGCAACAACTGGCATTCTCTCAACAATTCTACAATAAGAAAAGAGGGAAGTAAGATAATATCAGCCAGCTTCCTTCTGAAGAGGTTTGGTTAAGTCAGAATTCTTCGTTTTAGAAAATTACAAAGCAAAACTACTTCAGACTACTATTCTACCTAGCATGGGAGGAAGATAGTAGATATTTTTAATGTTCCTAAAATAATCACATCCTATTGTACCCAGCTCTAGTAAAAGGTAGACTGAAGTAAAACATTGCTTTTTCCTTGCCTGCTGAATTGTGAGAAATTTTCAAGGACCCTTTGCTTCAGTTCATAATAACAGAAGTAATCAGATGTGTTTGAGGGATGTATTCTAGACCCTGGCCATATACTGAAACAAAGGACTCAGTCAGGTCCAGGGCTTTGATTTGTCTTCAAAAATATTCACATCAACTACTGGCATGAAGGTGACTCCAAGAAGGGTTTGTGACTGTTCTTGCAATACACTTGACAAGTTTGGAGCCTAAATTTTAATTATTTACTCCATTATTAACCCATGCAGCTTCCTGTTTTCAATCTCTCAAAAGGAGGTGGTAGCACTTACATATCTTTGGGGATTAAGGTCTAATCCTGTATGGGCTCCAGGTTGGCAGCATTTTATCCTTATAAAAAACCACCACTACAGCAATTGTGAATAGACATAAGTACCAACAGGTCCTCCCAAGATTGGGATATATTGTTAAAATGCTATTCTGGGGCAAGAGTATTTTCATAGAATCATAGAATGGTTTCAGTCAGAAGGGACCTTAAAGACCACCTCCTTCCAACCCCCCTGCCCTGGGACACCTTCCACTAGACCAGGTTGCTCCAAGCCTCATTATCATGCAAATCATATAAGTTATTAATTATTTATAAAAATGGAGTGTATTTAGTAACTTTGAGTGAAAGCTGCTACAGCAGGCTAATTCATAAATCTATTTTGAGCCAAATTTCAGCAAAGCATTTGTATTTTTTGTACATTCTTGGTTGATTAATTCTGAAAACTTGCATGTACACATATAATCTCCATTTTTGCATATGCTTATACCTATCTGCAAAGTACAAGCGGCATAAGCGCTGTAGAATTTGCATACATCCAAACAGAAGACTCAGTTCTGCAGGAGAACTTTTAGAATCGTGACCTCTTCTAAGTTATACCAGTAAAATATAGAAAACTCGCTGTCACTTATGATGTAGAGCAAAATGAAAGGAGAGGTGATGAAAGCGCTTGCTTGTGAATGAGAGAACAATACATTCTACAGTCCCTCCCTGCAAAGAAAATATTTCTGCTTTTTTTTTTTTTTTTAAATTTTCTTTTTTCTCTCACACTAACTGAATGTGGGTGGAAAACAGTAGAAAAAGAAAGGGTCATGTTTGCTCCTCAAAATTTGAAGACGGTGTTTTTTTCCTTTGCCACAGATGCTCCGTGCTCATCAGTTGCCGTGTACTTCTGAGAGAGAAAAGAGAGAGAGAAATTGCCAATAACATTGGTAACCTTAAGTGTAGGCATGCATAAAAATTTGCTGAAAATTGGGTTGTGGTGCATGTTCTTATTTTAGATTTGCCCTTGTTAACGTCTTTTTAATAAACAGGTGCATACACTTCCCCAAGCTGTCACTGTTGTTTATTCAGTCTGCACACTTTATAAATCTACTAATGGAATAGACCCAATCATCTCAAGGATCTGTGCTTTAATAAGCTACAGACTCAAAGTTTTCAGGAAAATACTTTCTGGCACTATAGTTCTGCTGGATACAAGCTTCGCAAGGTTTGCTTTTCAAGATTAAAAAAAAAAAAGCGACACAATTTCACTTCTAAGTTCAGCACAATGTAATAGAGAGTTTGGCACATGCTTGACATTAAGATTAGCAACAAAGTGGGATGGATGGAGGGAAGGGAAAATAAAAAGGTGTAAGAAAGGTGGCGCATCTCCAGAAATGGAGAGAGCTGTGCTGTTCAGCCTGAAGAAGAGAAGGCTCCAAGGAGACCTTACAGCCCCTTCCAGTGCCTAAACAGGCTCCAGGAGAGCTGGAGAGGGACTTTGGACAAGGGCCTGGAATGACAGAACAAGGTGGAAGAGTTCTAAACTGATTCAAGTTTAGATTGGATATTAGTAAGAAATTATTGCCTGTGAGGGTGGTGAGGCCCTGTGAAGAAGAACCTGTGGCTGCCCCATCCCTGAAAGTGTTTAAGACCAGCCCTGGATGGAGCTTGGAGCAACCCAGGATAGTGGAAGGTGTCCCTGGCCATGACAGGGTGGGCTGGAACTGGATGGTCTTTAAGGTCCCTTCCAGCCCAAGCCATTCTATGATTCTGGATCCTGTTAAGAGAACCAAACATTTACTCTGCATTGCAGGTCTCAGCCTTACGCAGCACAAACATCCTTTATTGGATCCATCCCATGGTTCTTTGAGAAGAGTGACTCCAAAGAAACTGATAGTTACCATCAATGTATTAGAGAGATTTTTATTAATAATTACTTTGCTATTGAAATAGGTAAATAAGCTAAAGGTATATAAATAACTGCAGTTGCATCTCATGAGTTTTAGATTGCATCGCTGGAGATCAGCATTATCCAATTGAAGGCGGAACAGTAATTATTGGAATTTCTTCTAAGTAATATCATGGGAAGAGTTTCTGCTTTTAATTCTTTGCAGCAGGTGTCAGTCTGATAGTCCTGGAGAATGTAATCTTTAATATTTATCTCAGAGAATTACAGAATGGGTAAGGCTGGAAGGGACCACAATGGGTCATCTGGTCCAACATCCCTGCTCAGGCAGGGTCATTCCAGAGCAATGGCACAGGATGGCACCCAGATGGTTCTGGGATATCTCCAGTGAGGGAAGCTCGACACCCTCTCTGGTTTCTCTTCCAGTTCTTGGTCACTGCACAAGGAAGAAGTTCTTCCTCAAATTCAGGTAGAACTTCCTGGGCATCAGTTCCTGCTCCACGTGCTGGGCCCCCACAGCAGAGCCTGGTCCATGCTCTGACCTCTTCCTGCATATGCTGACAGACATTGATGAGGTCCCCCCTCAGCCATGTCTTCTCCAGGCTGAACAGCTCCAGCTCCCTCAGCCTTTCCTCGTAACAGAGATATTCCAGCCCCTCAATCATGTTTGTATCCTCCACTGGATCCACTCTAGGAGCTCCATGTACTGAAGATCTCCAGAGATTAGAGGAATGAAAGCAGCAAAATAAACTTTCACTGTCTCACTGAAATTACTTGGAACTGGATGATCTTTAAGGTCGCTTCTGAACCAAACTGTTCCATGATTCCATGATATGTAAACCCAAAGTTACCTCTGTTGCTATATCAGAAGAGGAAAATTTCCAGCTATCACCAACTTGGTTTGCACTCAAGTCTATGGCCTACATGTGAGAAGTCAAATAACCCCATATTTACATGCAGCTCCTAAAGGGCTCTTTTAACCTAGAACTTCACATGACTTGATGTGGTACGGGTTTCACAGTGCCTCATTAGGTGCAGAACACTTGAGCAGCTTCTGTGCTGGTCTGAGTCATGGTGATCCACAAGGAACTCCACTCACAGACTTCACTGCTAGCATTATTCCTTCTGGGAAAAAGGCAAAAAAGAAAAACATTTGACAGCAGTGAGCCTGGGTGCAGGACAGATCGAGTGATTTGCCGTGAAAAAAGTTAGCGGGCTCATTAGAGGCAAAGTTATTAGGCCAAGCAAACAGTTAATCCCTGTCACACAGAGGTAACAGAGTTGCCAGCCTTGAAATCTAAATTAAAGGCACTTTCTGAGCACCAGAGGAGTGACTCTTTTTTGCAGCTTCCTCAGTACCATCCGTCTACCATAATGCTGTGGTGTTTTTCTTTCTTTAAATTCTGGGCTCCAACTAATTACTGGCAGGAAGTGCCTATTTTTATGCCATTAGTATGCAAATGAGTGAGAAGTAGAAAAATATTCTAAAGGAACTGTTACAATATCTGTCCACAGATTACTGGCCAATTAGAACATGGGATTAGGGCTGCGGGACCCCAAAAGAGTATGGCCAAAGTCTTTCTGCTTGGGTGCCTCAAGTGTAGTTTCAATGGGAACTGTATATACACGGTCCTTTTCCTCAAAAAAAAGGGAAAAAAAAGTTCAAGCCTAAATTGCCTGCTTACAAATGAGCACTTCTACACTTGGAAAATAAATGCCTTCACTTCCTTGCCTCAATTTTTCTATCCATAAATTGGGGATAAAACATCCTGTTTGTCTGCGTTCCAGCACATGCCAGGGGCAAATTATTCAGCTGGACTGGAGGCCTCCTCATCTGTCACCCTGTCTGAAAGACACAACCTTATAAAATTATTTATAATGTGCATGATAAATATTAAAAGATTTTTGGGTCTTACCACTTCTGCCTAGGTGAAGCCCATGAAGAACTGTCTGCCTCGTGACGTTTTCACATTTCCACAGCTTGGCAATGTCAGGAATTCAGAGGTGCAGGACAGTGGAAAGCTATTGGAGAACAACTTACTAGGATTTTTGAACCTAAGAACTTGTGAAACAAAACACTGCATTATCCTGAGGGTATTTGTCATGCAAATCAGCCTTCTCGTCACTCTTTCATAATCACTGATTAGCCAGAGTAGGAAAAAAATACATAATCCTCAAGTTACTGGTGCTGATGCTTCTCACAGCTGTACTCTTTGGAAATTCTGCTTCGTCACTCCCTTAGGTGTTACTCACTTTGAGTTCCTATTAAAAAAAAAAAAAAGTTTCTGTCTACATACCAGAGATAACACCATGCTAAACTGAGTCAGTGTGGCAAAACATTTCTCCCCTAAAATAGTTTTGCTGGGAAGGTTTGTTACTCACTGTGGCCTGAAAGAGGGTTGATACACCTGCCTGTAACAATCACAACTCCAAAGAAGGCCACCAAGTTGATCAGAGGGATGGAGCACCTCTCCAGTGAGATAAGGCTGAGAGAACTGGGATTCTTCAGCCTGGAAAAGAGAAGGCTTTGGGGTGGTTTCATTGTGACCTTCTAGTGTCTGAAGAGAACTTACAGGAAAAATGGGACAAGACAACTTACAAGACCATGTTGTGACAGGATAAGGGAGAATGGGTCCAAATTCAAAGAGAGCAGGTTTAGATTAGATATTAGGAAAAAATTCTTTACTGGGAAGGTGGTGAGGCACTGGAACAAGCTGCCCAGGGAAGTTGTGTCTGCCCCATCCCTAGAAGTGCTCAAGGCCGGGCTGGATGGTGCTTGGAGCAACCTGGTCTAGTAGAAGGTGTTCCCGGCCATGGCAGGGGGTTGGAACGAGGTGGTCATTAAGGTCCCTTCCAACACAAACCATTTTACAAATCGATGACGATTCTATGGTAACACCTGCTCAGCCTCTCCCAGGAGCTGCACCACCTGAAAAGGCTTGAGATAGAGAAAAAACACACACCTCCTACTCATATCTTACTGGCAACAGCCCTGATTGTCACTCTTTTCAGCCGCTTCTCCCAGAAAACCATCTTCTTTCTAATTGTTCTTATTTAGCCCACCTGGTGCAGAACTCCTTGTTATTTATTCCTCCCACCCCTCCCTGCTCTCAAAACTCTTGCAGAGGGGCTCATCGCTTTCCTCGCGCGGTTTGTTTCCCGCTCTATCACTTCGCTCCGGGCTCCTTCTCCCTGTGGCCCGCTGCAGCAGCCGGGCTGTCCCCGGCGGAGCCCCCGGGGCCCGTCCCGCTGTCCCCGCGGGCAGGGAGGGTCCCCGGGCGGCGGGGCGGAAGGGGGGGCCGGCGCTGAGCTGAGGGAGGGGCCGGGACGCGGCGCGTCGGTGCCGACGGTCTCCAGGAGGGAGTGAGGAGGAGGAGGAAGAGGAGGAGGAGGAGGTGAGCGCCCTCGGGGTGGGGTGAGGAGCGGGGCCGCCCGCGCCAGCCGGGAGGGAGGGAAGGGGTCAGCGGGGCGGGCGCTCGGCAGCAGGACCAGCGGCGGAGAGGGGGCTCCGGG